>ML777723.1:1255788-1274254 GCA_009831015.1 Picea engelmannii
AAAATGAAAATGTCTCCTTGGTATATATAGGAGACTGGGAGGTATAATTACAACTAATGGCCTAAAGCCAACATAAATAAAATAACATTACTAATATAATATGCCCCAATTAAGGGGTAATGAGCCAATATTAGGGCTTAACATTTTCCCAATTTGGGTTTCCAAGGTAAATCTATGTGTATATGTGTGATTGCAATTTTTTTCTTTTATGTTTTAAGAATCTATGTGCATTGCATTATTGTAAAAGGTTTAAAACTTACATTTGGTATCAGAGAAATTATTGGCTTCAAGGAGATTCCTATGTGGCTAAGGGTTTATCTCATGTTTGTGATAAACCTTGTTACAGTGGGATCTTTGTGGTATCAATTCTTGTGGTGAAAAGAAATCGTGAACAGTTCAAAAATAGAGATCGAAAAATATAATGGGAAATTTTTTGAGCCATGGAAGCTCAAGATGGAATATATTTTGGTAGTGTTAGCGATATTTCTTGTAAAGGGGGTTAGAATGTGAAAGAAAGGGTTAAAAACCCATTTTGTCCTAAGTTTTGGTGCGAATGCGCCTATGTTAAACGAAAATCAAGTCTGAACGGCTGAGATTCGCGCGCCCGGATCAACGGCACATATTGGATTCCAGACCCCCCTCGTCTTTCTATCTTTAAGTGGAGGGGGGGGGGGGGGGGNGAAATCAGGGGTGCACCTCTCCAACGGTCCAGATTAGCACGCCCGGATCAACGACGATAAAGGTGATTCCGGACCCCCCCCCACCTTTCTACCTTTAAGCGGAGGGGGGGGGGTTCGGAATCATGGACGCAGCTTCCCGACGGCCACGATCGAGGAGCCCAGATCAATGGATCGTGAGCAGCCTCCTCCCTCTCAGCTACCCTGCCTTTAACCCGCGCGGGCCCTTCTCCTGTCATGTCATCTTCCTGCCCACCTTTCCCCTGCTGCCGTGTGTCATCGCTCCTCCTCTCCATCACTCGTCCACATGGATCATCCTCTGTCTCATCGTCCACTCACCACCTGCCATGTGTCCCGCTACTCCACTTAGCCCCTTTTTCCATGTGTCATCCTCGTCTGACTTTCTTGCACCTCATCGTTTCTTGCTCCACCCCCGCGGTTGTAGCCCCATCACTCTGTTGCCGAGCCCCCATCTTCCTCCACGTTGGCCTCCATACCCGCCCTTCAAGCCATTCAGTTATTCCAGGTGGCAGCACGAGGAGTCTTCCATATCTCGAAGTGCTGAGTTGGCCGGGCCATTCTCAATCCCAAGAAGCAGTTATTGAAACGGTTGGTGGTGGTTAGACATCGTCTCCGCCATAATGGGAAAGTCCTGCAATGAATTAAAGGCACGTCGATTCACCGAATAAACTGTCAGGAGATCGATTGCGTCTGCCATAAGTTGCACGACCATTCAAAGATTGCGGCTACAGAATTGTCAGAAGCCATGCAGACGCAAAGCCTTCAATGCAGTTTCTTGGTTCCACTGTTGTTGTTGTTTTGAGTATATGTAGGCGTTTTCGCCATTTTTGTATCTATCGATGGTAGAGCTAAGCTCCCGACTGTAGAAGTTTCAACAAATATTCTGGTTTCCTGGTTATGCCTCTGTGTTTGAGATTTCTTGGTTTATAACAAGCAGTTCTCCCCTTTCCATCTATCTTTCATCTCATGTCGGAGAGTTCACAGTTGAATGATTCACGTGGATTGTTACAGTTATGTTATGATAAAGGATTTGTCGTGGCATTTTTGTATTCTCTGGTTTTCTGTGTTTGAATATAAAGAGACTTTGTGTTCAAATGCTTTCTCCCCCAGTCTGTTATGAACATGATGTTGATGATAGACCTTTGCACTCTTCTTGCGCAAGTCTTCCACCTACTCACCCTTTTACTGCAGCTCATTGTTTGAAGTTTATCAAGACCTCACTCGTTCATGCATGCCAGACCTAGTTTCTGAGTTGAGACGGTATTGTTCTGAGTTTTCCTCCATTCGATCACCCTTTAAACAAATCATGACATTAAATTGATGGGAGTCGGCCTCTGCTCCTGCTAGCAATCCAGGAGTGACTTCCGATAGCCAACATTTATGGCGTCATTGTCGGGGACGATGTTGAGTATATTCCTTGGGATTGAATGACAAAGATTAATTTGATTCTGAATGTGCATCAGGAATCAGAACTTGAAGATTGCTACTGTGCACCTGGCGACTCCACGGTAACAACTTCGCTGGGGAAAACCTATTCTATCAACTGTGGCTTCGAGAGGCAGACACACAAGGTCTAATCCACACCTGCCTTTAGCTACACCAGAATCTGACTCGGAAGCGGTACACAGAAAGGGAAAGAGCTCTGCGAAAGAAGTTTCCATCGCCAAAACAGGTAATGCGCCTTCCCCTTCTATAAGAACTCCATTGTCTTATTCTCAGCTTCCTAGTCGTCCTTCCTCCGAGGTTTCCCGTTTTCTGAATTTTGGGAGTGTTCCTGCTGAGTTTTCTCCTCCTGGTCTAGTATCAGAAGGAGAGATCCTTGTCACTCCCCCCTCCCTGGAAGTTGTGCCTCAATACAGACCTCTGGCCTCAGAAGATTTCACCACCCCTCCTGTTATTACTGCTGCACGGAGAGAAGCATCTACACATTCGGGTCCTCTAGACCTCTCTCTGTTGTTCCCATCGTCTCCTATGAGAACCTTTGTTCCGACATCTCCCGTCCACACTCCTTCTCCTCCAAGTTATCCTCTTCCTAACATCCCTATGGCTGGTGCTAATCCCCCTTTGAATAGAATGGATGCCATAGTCGCTGCTAGATATTCCCCTCTAGTCCTACCTCATCCTATGAACCCTCTCCCTGTTGGAGACTACTTGAAATACATGCCCAAGTTCACTGGAAAGGGTGACATAACTGCAGAAGAGCACCTGGCTGCTTTCTATAGTTATGCAGACAACCTCAATATTGAGAATGAAGATGTCTGTATGAGAGTCTTCGTCCAGAGATTGGATGGTGAGATTAGAAAGTGGTTCAGGGGGCTGGCCCCTAGATCTATTGTTAGTATTGAAGCCCTGGATAATGTTTTCCAGAGGTAGTGGGGAGATAGGAAAGATTACATTTATTACATGACAGAGTTTGGGTCCCTGAAGAAGCAGGAAGGAGAGCCTGTCTCTGACTTCTCCAAAAGATTCAATAAGATGTATAACAAGATTCCTGCAGAGATAAAGCCTTCAAAAGCCTCTGCTCAAATTTCATATGCTAGTGCATTTGACCCCGATTTATGTCTCGTATTAAGAGAAAGAAGAGCCACCTCTTTAGCCCAGATGCAAGATGCATCTATAGAAGTGGAATCCAACATATTGGCAGCTGATAGGCTGAGAAACCAGGCCAACACAAACAGAAGAAAGGAAAAGTCAGAAGCCTCAACTTCCAGCCCATCATTGCCCCACCCTCAAGTAAATGAGTTGGCCCAAGTAATGAACTTCCTTAAAGAAGAGGTGGAGAGATTGAAGGTGGAAAGGAAGCAGATGTATAAGGGCCCTCAGAACACCGAAAATAAAGGAGGTTTCAGAAGGCCAAATATTTTTTCTCCTCCAACTATGCACAGAGAAAAGGAAAGAGACAGAGACGACCAAAGAATTCAAGCTCCCTTCCAGAACAATTTTGTGGCTGATGAAGAAGAAGGAGAAATAGATGAGCCTGAGCCTAAAATCCACTCTGTAGAAGTCACTCCTCCTTTCCCCCATCTAACCCAGTCAGCATACGAGGAGTCTCTCATGAATAGTCAGCTAAATGAATTGAGCAAGGGAGACAAAGCTAGCGGTGGCCGAGGCAGATATAACCTGAGATCCGACAAGAGGGAAGCAGCACCTGATATTTCAGAGCCATCCTCCAGAGCAGAGAAGCCTGCTGATGAGGTAGCTGACCGCCACAAAGGTAAGAAGGCTCAACCTCCCTCTCCCATTGTCCAAACTCATGTTCCTGAAATTAGAGAAATTCCAAAGCTTTCATCCTCTTTTAATTTCGAGCATGAGATCCAAAAGATCAGAATCCCTGTACCCCTCACTGAGCTAATTAAACATGGTGAATTCAAGAAGCGTTTTTCTGACCTCTTGAAGTCTGAAGCCCCATACCCTCTCACAGACTCTATAAAGCTCCAAGATGAAAGGCCTGCAGTTATCCTAGGCCCCATGGTGGAAGACAGAGATGATTCATCCCCTCCCTTCTACACCTCCCTGAACATACATGACAAAGTACTGAACAATTGTTTAATGGATTCAGGGGCCTCTCATAACCTTATGCCCAAAGTTGTCATGGAAGAGTTAGGACTGGAAGTCACCCGAGCCTATCATGACCTCTATTCCTTCGACTCCAGGAGGGTACAATGTTTGGGAGTCATCAAGGATCTGGTAGTCTCTTTGTTTCAGCTACCCATGAAGAGCATAATCATGGATATTGTGGTAGCTGATGTTCCCCCCAAGTTTGGCATGTTGTTGTCAAGGTCTTCGATTAAGAGACTTGGAGGGACGTTACAGATGGATCTCACATATTCCACCATTCCAGTCTTTGGGGGGGAACATAGGAGATTATACAGAGAAGCCCAGCTAGCCTACATTGTCAGTGATGAAGAAAACCCCACCAATCATCCCATCTATGCCTTGGACACTGATTTAGGCTCCAATCTGCTGCAGCTCACTGAGGCTCCTGAGGCCCCTTTGCAAATCAGAAAGCAGCCCATTCTCAATCAGGAGATGCCTCCTCCAACCACCTCTGTTCGGAATATGTTCTTTGATGGAGCTTCTTCCAGTATAGGTGCAGGTGCCGGAGTGGTATTTAAATCCCCTTCTTAAGAGACCATATCTCTGTCATACAAGCTGGAATTTGAAGTCACCAACAATGTGGCAGAGTATGAAGCTCTGGTTCTGGGATTGAGAGCTGCGAAAGAAATGGAAATTAGGGAGATGGCTGTGTTCGGGGATGCAGAATTACTTGTCCAGCAGGTCAAAAATGTCTATCAGGCCAAGTACCCTCGTCTCAAGAATTACAGGAACGAGGTATGGGATCTAATTGACAGTTTATTCCTGGCTTTCAACATCTCTTTCATTCCAAGGGAAGAAAATGCTCCAGCCGATTTTCTAGCTTTCTCAGCTAGTTTGTTCGAAGCTCCTGCGCTGCCCACTACCCAATCTGATGTCGAGATAAGATACAGACCCGCTGTACCGGAAAATGTCAGACATTGGAAGGTATTTGGGGATGATCACGAGATCGAAAAGTTCCTCCAATCAGTAGGTGACTTTTCTGCATTGCACATAGATGAAGACCCTAACATGGAAGATGATAATCACCCTGGGGAGTTGATGAACAAAATTGTTGACCACCAGATTATTCAGCTACCAAGCAACCACATACCAAAAGGACTGATCCCATTAGAAATATTGTTTGGTGGGAATGATGTGGCAGTAGGGGGGAGAGTTTCTGGTGATAATGTGGATACATCTGAGTGCAACATAGGCACATCAGAGGAGCCTAAATTTGTCAAACTGTCAAAAAGTTTAACCGAGGAGCATAGGGTCGAATACACTGAGTTGCTGAGGGAGTTTGTTGACGTGTTTGCATGGACCTACGAAGACCTCAAGACATATGACACGTCATTCATTGAACACAAGATCCCACTGAAAGAGGAGGCTAGACCATTCAAGCAGAAGCTGAGACAGATAAATCCTACACTGCTACCTGTCATGGAGAGGGAGGTGAAAAAGTTGTTGGATGCCCAGATCATTGTCCCCTTGAGATACTCTGACTGGGTAGCCAATTTGGTCCCAGTAAGAAAGAAGAGTGGAGAAATCAGACTCTGTGTCGATTTCAGGAACTTGAACAGGAGCTCAAGGAAGGACAATTATCCCCTGCCCAACATGGAACATATATTGCAGAAGGTCAATGGTGCATCTAGGATATCTATGATTGATGGATTTTCTGGCTATAATCAGATATCAGTCATGCCTGAAGACAGGGAAAAGACAGCCTTCACCACTCCTTGGGGCACATTCATGTATGCCAAGATGCCATTTGGACTGATGAATGCGGGAGCAACATTTCAGCGAGCCATGGACATAGCCTTCATTGAAGAGAAAGACAGGTTTGTGGTGATTTACCTAGATGACATAGCAGTCTCCTCCAAGACTGATATAGAGCACCACTGCCACTTGAAGAGGGTTTTCCTGAAGTGTCGTAGGTTTGGCCTTTCCATGAGTCCCAAGAAATCAGTGTTTTCTATGCAAGAGGGAAAACTGTTAGGCCATATAGTATCAGCAGAGGGAGTGAGGATTGATCCTGACAAGGTGGAAGCAATTCAGGCCCTGTTAATTCCCAGATCTAAGAAAGAGATTCAGGCATTTTTGGGAAGGATTAATTTCCTGAGGAGGTTTGTCTCAAATTTTGTTGAGTTGGTGAAACACATCACAGCCATGCTCAGAAAAGGAAATGAAGTGAAATGGACTGCTGAACCCAGGAAGTCTTTTGACCAAATAAAGAAGGCGTTGACTGAAGCACCTGTGCTAGTCAGTCCCGATTATTCCAAAGACTTTCTGACATTTTATTTTTCTTCTTGTGATACAGTATCAGCAGTATTACTTCAGAAAAACGATCAGGGGCAAGAACAGCCTATTGCCTTTTTTAGTAAGGCGCTGAGAGATGCAGAACTTCGATACGAGATCATGGAGAAGCAAGCTTATGCCTTGGTGAAAGCTCTCAAATCTTTCAGAGTCTATGTATTGCATTCAAGGATCATTGCATATGTCCCTTCAGCTTCTGTGAAGGACATTCTTATACAGCCTAACATAGACGGAAGAAGAGGTAAATGGATTGCCAAGATCCTAGATTTTGATATGGAAATCAAGCCCACCAAGATGATAAAGGGGCAAGGTGTAGCCAAGTTGCTGGCTGAATCAAATTGTGAAACCTTGGGGATCAATTTCATTAATGAGCAAGCTAAGTCATCCAACAGGGATTCCCAAAGCATTGTACCACTAGCAGCATGCCCCTGGTACAAAGACATCTTGTATTTTTTACAAGAGTTGAGGCCTCCTGATGGAATGGAAAAAAGAAAGG
Source organism: Picea engelmannii (assembly GCA_009831015.1). Classification (NCBI taxonomy): domain Eukaryota; kingdom Viridiplantae; phylum Streptophyta; class Pinopsida; order Pinales; family Pinaceae; genus Picea; species Picea engelmannii. The sequence goes on from ML777723.1 coordinate 1,262,872, forward strand.
CAAGAGCATTAAAGCTCAAAGTTGTCAGATATTGCCTCATAAACCAGGCCTTGTATTGGAAAGACCCCCAGGGGGTGTTACTAAGGTGTCTAGACCCAGAGCAGGCCCAAAAGGTTATATTCGACTTCCATAGCGGTCTATGTGGAGGTCATCATTTTTGGAAGACCACAACTCACAAGATCCTCCGAGATGGATATTACTGGCCCACCTTATTTTCTGATGTCTGTAAGGAAATTAGAGCTTGCATCAAATGCCAGAAATTCTCAGGAAAGCAACAGCTCAAATCCCTGCCATTGAAACCTGTGGTGGTCTCAGCACCCTTTCAACAGTGGGGATTGGACTTCATCGGGGAAATTCATCCCCCTTTGAGTGGCTAGCACCGGTGGATTCTGACAACAACCAACTACTTCACTAAATGGATAGAAGTTGTCCCTACCAGAAGCACTTCTCACAAAGTAATCATCAGCTTCCTGGGAGACATCATAGCTAGATTTGGCTGCCCTAGCAAGATTGTTACTGAAAATGCTTCCCCATTTCGGTCTGAGCCTCTGGTCAAGTTTTGTGAACAAATTGGAATTTCATTGATTCACTCCACTCCCTACTATCCTCGGGGAAACGAACTGGCAGAGTCCTCCAATAAAAGTCTAATCAATATTATCAAGAAGTTACTGGAGGACAACAAAAGGGCCTGGGACTCAAAGATCAAATTTTCTCTTTAGACTGATCGGGTGACAAAAAAGAAATCGCTGGGCATCTCACCTTTCCAGTTGGTTTATGGAATAAAGGTCGTTTTCCCCACTCAGCTCGCCTTACCTGTGGCAATTCTCCTCCAGGATTATGAGGGAGAACCTAACCATGTTCTCAGGAGAATTCATCAGATGGTCGAAGTGCAGCAGATCAGAGAGCAGGTCCTCGACAAAGCTTACAATCATCAGCAGAAGATCAAGAAGGCTTTTGACAGGAAGAGCAAAAAGAAGGAATTTGAGCAAGGTGATCTGGTGCTCAAGTGGGATGCACCCAAGCAGGAAAAGGGAAAACACAGTAAATTTGATGCCCTCTGGTTTGGGCCTTTCAAAATCCTCGAAGTGTTTTCAAAAAACACTTACAGATTACAGGATCTAGAAGGCAATGAAGTGTTTAGTGGCCCAGTCAATGGGCACTTCTTAAAAAAATGTTTTCTGTGAGCCACAGTTGGCTCTTTTTGTTTTGTTTTTGTAAATATTGTTTATGTTTTTGTTTTTGGACTAATAAATGACTCCATAGCCCAACAACAAAGGCACTAAGTCTGCAAAAGAGTTCTTAGAGCATCACAAGGACGACTCTATCCCCCATGGAGCCAAATGTTAGCGATATTTCTTGTAAAGGGGGTTAGAATGTGAAAGAAAGGGTTAAAAACCCATTTTGTCCTAAGTTTTGGTGCGAATGCGCCTATGTTAAACGAAAATCAAGTCTGAACGGCTGGGATTCGCGTGCCCGGATCAACGACACATATTGGATTCCGGACCCCCCTCGTCTTTCTATCTTTAAGCGGAGGGAGGGGGGGTTCCAGAATCGGGGGCGCACCTCTCCAACGGTCCAGATTAGCGCGCCTGGATCAATGACGATAAATGTGATTCCAGATCCCCCCTGCCTTTCTACCTTTAAGCGGAGGGGGGGGGTCCGGAATCATGGGCGCAGCTTCCCGATGGACACGATCGAGGAGCCCGGATCAACGGCTCATGAGCAGCCTCATCCCTCTCAGCTAACCTGCCTTTAACCCACATGGGCCCTTCTCCCGTCATGTCATCTTCTTGCCCACCTTTCCCCTGCTGTCGTGTGTCATCGCTCCTCCTCTCCATCACCCATCCACATGGCTCATCCTCCGTCTCATCGTCCACTCACCACCTGCCATGTGTCCCGCTACTCCACTTAGCCCCTTTTTCCACGTGTCATCCTCGTCCGACTTTCTTGCACCTCATCGTTTCTTGCTCCACCCCCGTGGTTGTAGCCCCATCACTCTGTTACCGAGCCCCCATCTTCCTCCACATTGGCCTCCATACCCTCCCTTCAAGCCATTCAGTTATTCCAGGTGGCAGCGCGAGGAGTCTTCCATATCTCGAAGTGCTAAGTTGGCCGGGCCATTCTCAATCCCAAGAAGTAGTTATTGAAATGGTTGGTGGTGGTTAGACATCGTCTTCGCCATAATGGGAAAGTCCTGCAATGAATTAAAGGCACGTCGATTCGCCGAATAAACTGTCAGGAGATCGATCGCGTCTACTATAAGTTGCACGACCATTCAAAGATTGTGGCTGCATAATTGTCAGAAGCCATGCATATGCAAAGCCTTCAATGCAGTTTCTTGGTTCCGTTGTTGTTGTTGTTTTGAGTATATGTAGGCGTTTTCTCCATTTTTGTAGCTATCGATGGTAGAGCTAAGCTCCCGACTGTAGAAGTTTCAGCAAATATTCTGGTTTCCTGGTTATGCCTTTGTGTTTGAGATTTCTTGGTTTATAACAAGCAATTCTCCCCTTTCCATCTATCTTTCATCTCATGGCGGAGAGTTCATAGTTGAATGATTCATGTGGATTGTTACGGTTATGTTATGATAAAGGATTTGTCGTGGCATTTTTGTATTCTCTGGTTTTCTGTGTTTGAATATAAAGAGACTTTGTGTTCAAATGCTTTCTCCCCCAGTCTGTTACGAACATGATGTTGATGATAGACCTTTTCACTCTTCTTGCGCAAGTCTTCCACCTACTCACCCTTTTACTGCAACTAACTGTTTGAAGTTTATCAAGACCTCACTCGTTCATGCATGTCGGGCCTAGTTTCTGAGTTGAGACGGTATTTTTCTGAGTTTTCCTCCATTCGATCACCCTTTAAACAAATCGTGACATTAAATTGATGGGCGTCGGGCTCTGCTCCTGCTAGCAATCCAGGAGTGACTTCCGATAGCCAACAGGTAGAAAAAGATCAATGGATCTTTGTGGATCTAGGCACTATACCTATGAGAATGTAAACAAAAGGCTGGAAAAATTTGGATCAGAAGGCAAAGAACAGAATCTGGTTGTGTCTCTCAAATTTTAGTATTACTGAATGTGTCAAGGGAAGCTACAACCAAGGAATTATGGGATAAGTTATGGGATTTGTATCAGTCTACGTCCCTAGTAAACAAATTGTTCTTGTGGAAGAAGTTGTACAACCAGAGTATGAAAGATGAAGACCTGGTGACAGAGCATCTGAATGCCTTCAATATTGTGTTAAGTTTGTTATTGTCTAATGATATTAAAATTTATGATGAAGATAAGTGTATCTATTTATTTTTCTCTTTATTATACTTGTGGGCTAGTCTGATTGTTTCCATAAGTAGTGATGAAACTACTTTAAGCTTCAATGATGTGGTCTCATCCTTGTTGTTGAAGGAGATGACGGTGAAAAACATGGAAGGATAGAGCACATATTCCTTTCGTAAGATGACACTCCCAAGAAAGAAATCAAAATAAGTCCTCAAGTGGGAGATCTAAATCTAGAGGAAGATCTAAATCTCCTACAAAATTTGTAAAGGTATGTTGGAGATGTGGAAAACAAGGGCACTACAAGAAATATTGTAGATCCAAAAGTGTTGAGAGAGGGAAGGGATCAAATGATGCCCCTTATACAAAAGAAAAAACCTCCTCAGATGAAGGAGTGGATGTATAATTGGCTTCTTCAAGCACACATGTAGATCATGAGGCATGATTGGTTGACTTAGGTGCATCCTTCCATATGACTCCTCACAAGGAGTGGTTTTGCGGGTATGAAAGGTTTGATGGGGGTGGTTTTTTTATAAGAGATTACTCGAAAATAAAAATTGTAGGATGAGGAAAAATCAAGTCGAAGCTCATGTATGGTAGGATTAGAACACTCCCTAGTGTTCTCCATATCCCAATATTGGACAAGAATTTTATTTTTGTAAGAAATATGAATGATGCGGGTGTAAAAACAATGTTTGAAAATGAAACGTGCATGATGGTTCAAGGAGAAATGGTGTTGCTGCGAAGAGTTCAGATTGGAACTCTGCATAATATGCTAGGAAGAACTATTAGTGAAGTGTGCAACAATTCTTTTGTTCTTGAGAATTGAGCTGAATAAGGAAAAATTGTTGTAGTCTCTGGAGAAAAGACTAGGTTGTGGCATCAAAGACTAGGACATATAGAAGAGAAGGGCCTTTGAGTACTGCATGATAAAGATATGATTGAATGTATTTCAAAATCCTCTTTGGATCTCCATTTCTGTGAAAATTTCTTGTATGGGAATTAGAATTGGGTAAGATTCTCCTCTAGTGCTATGAGGGCAGGGGAGATTTTACATTTGGTGCACAATGATTTGTTTAGACCTGTGATGGTTCCATCACTAGGAAAATATGTGTATTATGTCTCATTTATAGATGATTTCTTGTGGAATACATGGATTTATTTCCTCAGGAATAAATCTGAAGTCTTTGAAAAAATTAAAGAGTTCAAGTCTCTTGTGGAAAATTAGAAAGAGAAGAAAATTAAGGTGTCGAGAATGGAAAATGGCGGAGAATTATACAGGAAGTAATTCAAGGAATTCTATAAAAAGTGTGGTATATCAAGGAAGAACACCACTCCATACACAACTCATTAAAATGGAGTTGAAGAAAGGATGAACATGACGTTGATGGAAAAATCAAGAAGAATGCTCAATGGTATCGGGTTACGACATGAATTCTGGGTAGAATTCCTTTTAGGATATATGTAGTGTCTATTCTTTCATATGTGGAAGTAAATTAGTGATTCATGTCTATACATTATGTATCTTTATATCACTCTCTTTCAAGATGCATGGATTCATAAATCTTCTACTATATTGGGGCCTAACTTGTAAAGAGTGGTTGTCATGGGTAAGATTCACAAATTATGCTTTCCTAAATTGTGGCCACAAGGAAACCATCCAATGTTTAGTTTAAATATGTAATATGTTTGTCCTTATTCAGACTTCATTTGGAATATCTAAAGATGCATATTCCTTAGTAGGATCTATTTGGAATAGATCATCATATAATTTGTCAGCTATTTTGGTACTTTCTAGGTGAAAAAAGTGGAGTTGTTGACATGTAGGGCCTATTTTAGGGGAAATATTACTTAGGCGATTTGGGGTCTAGAACCTTCTAAATCTTGTTTGAGGATTTAAACAACAATTTTTGGGGTCAAAACTTTGTGAGCATAGCTCTTATCCTCTCAAAATGATTCTACACTTTGAAAGCCCTCCCATTGCACCAAAAACATCTCAAATGGAGTTCATATGCAGAATTTATGCCTCTCACAACTTAACCTATCTTGTTGACCACCATGCTACCAAGTGGCAAGTGGATGGAACTTCATCTTCCATTACTCACACATGTGGAGCTAGTCACAAGTGAACTTTTAAGAATATTCTAGAGGATCCAAAAAATTAACATTAATTGGAGGTCGATGCATGCAAAACCCTAACCCTGATTATAGATGGCTATTAGGGTAAGTTAAATATAAATCCACTAGGAATAGAAGTGGTTTCATTCTTATTTTATTGATTATTGTTCCATATGAGAGGATAGCACTAAGAGTGGGATATTTAAGCATAACATAAGAAGAAGAAGATCATTTAGCAACCATATTGGCCATAGTGTCCATGACATCTTCATAGTGAGTGCCCCCTTTATTTCTATTCACTTTTGATACTTAGAAGAAAAGAGAAAATCATAGGCTTCACCTTCTAGTTGGGTTTTTCCCAAGGTACATCTTGTGTTCATTATGTGGATGATGTGTTATTTCTTTTCTCTTTCATTTTAGTTTTTCATCTTATTTGACTAATTTTTATGTTAAATCTATTAATATTAAGTTTGAAATCTATAGATGTATAGTGAAAGATTGTAGAATATTATAAGATCTATTGTGACGAATTGTTTGAGTCGAATAACCACAAAAGTTTATATATAAGTCTTATTGGGCGCTGATGATTTAGACGTTTGGAACATTTCACTTTAGAGGCATTTAAAATTGCATTAGAATTATAACTTTAAATATATTGTGGAAGTGTTGTTGTGAAGATGTTTTTGGTGGTAGTGTTCTCTCTTGTTTATTTTAAATAGACATTAATTTATGAATTAAAGTCAAAATTTATCATAAAAATACTCTCCTACAAAAATGGACTATTTGTATGAGGTCTTTCATTTGTGGAAATAAATTGGCAATTCACATCCATACATTATGGTCCTTTATAGTCTCAAGATGCAGGTATTCACCTAGGTGATAATATATTGGTTCTTACCCTCTGAAGAGTGGTTGTCACGGGAAATACTCACATATGATTTTCCCTAGATTTTGGCCAAACAAAGACCATCCAATGTTTATTTTGGAGCTGTAGAGATGCATGTCCTGGTCGAAACTTCATTTGGGATACCTAAATATGCATATTCTTAACTAAGATACATTGGAACAACGTCTTACTAAGTGATAATGATTCATTTGGACCATTTTACTTTAAAGGGGTTTGGCACTACATTGGAATTGTAACTCTGTAGCTGTGCAAATTTCATTGTTGTGAAACTTTGTTTTTAATGTAACATTTTATGTGTTGTAAATGCTTTGTTACCATGAAGATAATTTTAGTGGGAGTGTTTTCTCTCTTATTTATTTCAAAGATACATTGGTTTATGGGTTAAAGTCACAATTTTGGGTTAAATCACTCTCCTACAAAAATGGTATATATATTTAGTTGTTATGAAGTTTTTAGTGACAAAGTTTCTAATACCATGATTTATGAATTAAAGTTTCAATTTAGGGTAAAAACACTCGTCAACAAAAATGGGCTATTTATTTAGTTGTTATTGTTTCTAAGACATTGATATTTACGAATTAAATTTTCAATTTAGGATAAAATCATTCTTCTATAAAAATGAAGTTGTTTTTAGTGATTGTGATTTTTAAGAAACTAATTTATGAATTAAAAATTCAATTTAGGGTAAAAACATTATCCTACAAAATCGACTATTTGTTAGGGATATATAAGTTATCTTAAAACATTTGTAGGGGATGTATAGGCTATCTATAAGAGATTCCCATGAATAAATTATAAAAACATTGAAGTCACAATTTAGATCAAAAGAACATAAAAGTGATCTATTTGTAGGAGATTCCATGAAAAGGCTATTAAAATCACTCTCCTAAAATGTACTATGTGTAGAATATGACATGAATGACCTATCTAAAGAGGGTCCATATAAAAACATTTAGGCATTAGTTTGACCTTAATGTCCCTATATACATTAAATCATATTTTATTTTAATATTTGTTAATAAATTGCTTAATCATAATAATCATCAAAACTTTTTATAATTCAACCTTCCATCCATACTAAAGCACAAAAGATGTACATATATGACATAATCAAACTCGAACTACCAAAATGTTGAATTGAATTATACCAAATTCTTTTGGAGGTTGCTACTAATTTTTATATTTGAGATTCCATTTCTTCTTACCCTTGCAAACACAAGAACTCTTCAGACTGAGTATTTCATATTCATATCCACACATCAATATGTGTATATATACATGAACAAGCCTTTACGTGTAGGCTTCTAAGCAATACATATTTTTTTTTGAGAGGGTACCGTGTGAACATGTCATACAAAACTTATTATAAAAAACAGCCGGCGCTGATAATTGTATGTAGAGTCGAGACAAATCCACCATGATCGTTTGTAGGTCCGGGCGAAAATTGGGATATGGCCAGTCCCGCAGATGATGTCCTGTGTTTTCATTAATATTTGGAATGTATCGAGTGCGTGACAACCCCAAAGAGAAGCGCCCGCCATATGAGCTGGACACTGAACATGTCAATGCCGTCGTCCTGCTTTCTTGTAGAGGAGGGAAAGGAGGCTGGGTGTTATTTAAAAGCGAATCGCATTGAATACAGGATTCACGCGAGGAAGTTGGTCAACACACTCATCTCAATTCCCCGGTTAGTGATTTTTTGAGTAATCGTTAAGGATCTATGCGGTGAAGAGATGGCTTTTATTGACCAATTTGTTTGTCAAATTTCATCTCTAATTTGACTTAGTTAAATATTATAAAATATCCTACTAACTATCTATGTTTAGCAGTGATCTCTTTGAATCATCGTTAAGGATCTATTGGATCTATGCTGTGAAGAGATGGTTTTTATTGACCAATTTGCTTGTCAAATTTCATCCTTAATTAAATTTAGTTAAATATGATAAGATATAGTATTATGTTTTGAAGTGATCTTAAAGATCTATGCTGTGAAGACATGGTTTTTATTGATCAAATTGTCTGTCAAATTTCATCCTTAAATTTAATCAAATATAATAATATATCATACTAACTATCTATGTTTCTAAGAGATGATTTTTTAAAATTAATAACCAATTTGATAGTGAAATTTCATCCCTCATTAATCCTAATAAAAAATAATATGATAAGATATAGATATTAATTAAATATGATAAGATATAGTACTAATTATCTATGTTTTGAAGTGATCTTAAGGATCTATGCTGCGAAGATATGGTTTTTATTGATCAAATTGTCTGTCAAATTTCATCCTTAAACTTAGTCAAATATAATAATATATCATACTAACAATCTATGTTTCCAAGATATGGTTTTTATTGATCAAATTGTCTGTCAAATTTCATCCTTAAACTTAGTCAAATATAATAATATATTATACTAACAATCTATGTTTCCAAGAGATGATTTTTAAAAATTACTAACCAATTTGATCGTCAAATTTCATCCTCATTGATCCTAATAAAAAATAATATGATAAGATACCGTAATCAAATTTCATCCCTAATTAAACGTAATAAAAAATATAAGATACCTTAATATCATCCTATGAGATGAAAAGCTGGTCATGGAACTTTCCTTCCATAAATAAATAAACAAGAAGCCAACAGATACACAGTTCAAGACAAACTATGAACTTTGGAGGGTCAGAGTGGCAATCAATATCAAGCATGCTATTTTTTTAAACCAGTGTTAAACAAGACACACTTCAGAGGACAAAGACAAATTAGAGACACGGAGTGTTAAGCAAGACACATTTCAAAAGACAAATTAGGAAGGTTCAATTAGGTTGGAAGTCTTCAATCTATTTTAATTTAGTTGTATATTTATTGATTTTGGATATGATTTAATTGATATTAATTATATAAAAATAAAAAACAATTAAGTTTTGAAGTATTTATTTTTTATGTGATTTAATTGATAAGTTATGAAAATAAGTGAATTATAAAGTTAAATTAATATTAAGTATATATAATTTTTATTATAATCTTATGGCAAGTGCAATCTTTCATTTCACCGGGCTTTCAATTAAATGCTTCAGTGCATTTGATTTTGGCTTTTCGTTATGGCGATAGCGTTGGTACACTGCCTGATCTTCATGCGCTCGTGTGCCTTCACTGTCCATCGCCCCTCTTATGGAGACACCCATTCCCCTTGTTGGTTTCTATCACCCTCTCCCTCCAACAATTTTAGCACTCTGTCATTCTCCCTTGTGTCATCCTCCAATCAGTCCTCACCAGCCCAATGCAGCTTTCCACCTTTTTCCTCGCCATGGGATTTCTAGGTTGAATGGTTTGATCTTCAGGGGAATTCGCTCGGCTACGCTCCTAGACCCCTACCCGACTTGGCCTCGACCTCACAGCTAGCACCACAACGCCCTTCCAGTCCACCACCCTTTGCTCCCTCACCACCCTTGTCACCAACTTTTGTGCCTTCGCTGGAGGAATTCAACAAGCAAACGTAGGAACTCCAATTGGAGGAGTCTCAAAGCCAAGCTCTACTCCAACCGGATTGTGCTTCGTGCCTGAGACTCCGGGATTCAATTTCAATTCTCTAAGACTTGGTCTTTGCAGTCTGTCAGGACGTCGATAACCTATGTTTTAGGCTGGAACATCTTGACCAATGCATAGAGAAAATCAAATCTCTTCTCTCGACACTTCTTTGTTCCCTGGATTCTCCAAACTCAGGCACCAATGCCCTTGCATCTCCAGGGGCGGTTCTTGCTCCAAACTTCCATAAGGAGAATGAATGGGGCGTGGATGCATGAGCAGAGGTGCCTGAGGACAACCAAGACACCATACAAAGCACACGTGCGGCGGAATCCGAGGACATGCTAGCACACCAGACACCATGACAGTCGGTAGTCGTACATGTGTCATCGTGCATGTTTTATTTTGACAATTGTCAGTTGTTTCTGGAAGGTTCTGTTTAGACTGTTGGAGTTTAGTACAATCTATTTTGTGGGTCTATTAGTCAACAAATGTTTTCTGGTTCATCGTATAATCTTCTATGGTCTACATTATGCATCCATGGATCGACTGAATGAGTTTCCCCACGGGGCGATTCAGACAAATATGTTTAATTTTCCTTGATCTTTACAGCCAAACTGTCAAACTGAGTTGGTTTCCCTCCACGGCAAGTCAACATTTCCAAAACTCGTTTCAAGTCAATAGTGTAATTTTTGTTTATAACAAATAATATATAGTTTCGTACTTAAAATACAAATTTGAAGGATTTATATTTATTTTATAAGCTAAGAAATTTTGATAAATTTTAGTTAAGTAGAAAATGTTTGTTTTTTATTAAAAGATAAAATTTGTAAAGATTTAGTCATAGTTTTTTTTTTAAATTAAGTGTTTTTTTAAATAAATTAATTTTATTTTATATAATTTGAATTGATAATTTGGTTAAACATTACTTAAAATTAATTAAATAGTAAAATTCGTTGCTAAAAGTTTCCCTAATAAAGTATTGAGTTGCAATGTGGTAATCAAAATTAAATAAATATTACAAAATATTAATTAAATGGTGAAATTAAGTTCCTAAAAATTTCCATAATAAAGCATTGAGTTGCAAAACTCGTAATCAATATTAAGTATAAGTATAGAGTTTTTTAAACAAATTCATTCAGAGTGTTAATTCCAGAGCTCCTTCTAGCAATAAATTTACTGAATCTATGAACATTGTTAAAGAAAAATTATAAATAAATAAATATATAATTTAGTATTGATGTCTTGATCAATTGTGTACTCTAGTTTAAAATTGGTTACAAGATTCCTAAATTTCAACTTAGATGTGTAATGCTTAGTTAGTTTTAATTTTAGATGGAAAGTGTTAGAGTATTTACTTTTTGTTGATTTCAATGTAGTTTGGTTTATTAATATTAATAATAGTTAATATATCTTAGGATTTCTCATTTCATTAAATTTGGATTTATAATTTATAATTTAAGTTTAAAAAAGGTTAATATTAAACTTCAAATTTTAAATACTAGATATTGAAATTGCTATGGTCATAATGTATGAACTTTATAGATATATATTATGTA
>ML777723.1:1274312-1317664 GCA_009831015.1 Picea engelmannii
TATATATATATATATATATATATATATATATATATATATATATATATATATATATATATAAATGATAATTAATAAATAATAATTATTAATAATGAAAGGATATGTCTCAAAGGATATGACTATTGGTTAAGGGACCCCCTATATGGGTATATAATAGTTAGTTGACCAACAATTACCAAGAAGTTTGGAGGAGTAAAAGTTGCATTTCCATAAAAGTGAATTATATAAGTTACATAAGTGAAAGGGCATCATTCATTCAAAAAGTTACTAAGTTTATTAAAGGGACATAATATTAATATCTTATTTTAAAATAAAATATATTATTATTAAGAGAAAGTATATTTTAGTGGGATTGTTAAAAAAAAATGATTTTTCATAAATGTTACCACAAAGTGTAAAAAGGTGACTTATTATTGATTACTTGAAGTTACTGAAGAATATTTGAAGTTTTTAAAATAAAAGAAAAAAAATTAAAAATAGTATTTAAAGGTGTCTTTAAAAAAAAAAAAAATTTAAGATAAGTAATATATAAAATATATTACAAAAATATTATTAAAAAAACAAGGTATAGCAAAAAGTATAAGATAAAAACCATTAAAAGAAATAATCAAAAGTATGGAAAGGAACGACGGTCGATCGGACTCGTGATGTGAGGATATACATGGAGATGAGGATCTGTCAATCTGCCAACCCAGGAACCTGCGATCATAGAAATGTGACTAAGTATAGAACCAAAAAGGGATAATAGAGGGGAAGAAGAAGAGGGAAAAAGAGATAAGTATGTCACACAACAACATCTAATGTTCGTTTATTAATTCCAATATTCTTTAACATGTGTGGTGAGTTGTGACTAGTAAAAGCATATGAATGTGCATTGGGAAGGGCGCGAATGTGGAGGGGATCGAAGGGAGTGATAAATTGTTTGAAACTTTTGTGAACCCAGGTATAGTAAAGCTTACGAGTTCCAGGAGTCTGGGGTCGAATTGTAGATCACAGAAGTTTTGGGTGCAAGAGTATATCACGGAGCACGAGGCATAAGAATTCGATAACGCTAACCCGGGACCCCACGATCAGATAATTGGCTAAGTATTGAAAGTGACTTCGATCGATCATGCTCATGATGTGACGATCTAGACGGAGATAAGGATCTGTCAGTCCTCCAACTCGGGAACCCGCGATCATTGAAGTGCGAGTAAGTCAGGTTCAAGTTTAAAGAGAAATTGTTTATATTTATTTCAATAGTATTCATATTAATTTATGTTAATAGATTATTTGTGGTCCAAATGTAAACCATGTTCCAATTTGAAGCGTGTTTTCATCTCGCAAATTTTAGAGCTCGATAAAGTCAGGTTTAAGTTTAAAGAGATTTTTTTATATTTATTTCAATTATATTCATATTAATTTATCTTAATAGATTATTTGTGGTCTAGATGTAAACCATGTTCTAATTTGAAGGGTGTTTTCAACTCGAAAATTTTTCTCAAACCCATAAACAATAGACAAAAAAATATATGACTTAACATTTTTTATATGCAAGCATATTCTCAAATATAAAAAGTTGTAATATATGCACAATATTAAATAGGAACATGACGTCAACACTTCATTTTCCATATTGAAATAACATTATTCATTGACTCTATTTCCAGGGCCCTGAAGAATGAAAGCAGGAGGGGCCAACCCATTTCTTTCTTAAGTATAGGGCGGGTGCCACAAAACTATGTCCTATCACAAATTATTCTTCCATGTAAATGTAAGGAGCGAAAGTTGTAGATGTCGCAATAGAATAGGTTTTATTTAAATGGAATAACTGGGCAGGGAAAAAAAAGGCTCATCGTGCATTTTTAACTATGGATCAAAGAGCCTCTTAAATTATTGTAGAAAGAGGTTGAATTCATCTATCAATAGCTGTATAGGAAAATGAGTTAATTTAAAAAAAAAAAAATCAAATTCAAAAAAACAATATTAAACATTGAAAAGCACCATATAACAACCTCAAACATTTTATATTCGGATAAAATGAGTTGCAAAATATAGTTGAGATTATTTCCCAAAATATCTCTCTTGGAATTTGTTAAAAAATATATAATTCAGTACATATTCTCTGAAATTTAAATGTGTTTTCCATCATGACTGGGATTGGGGCTCCCGCGGACCATAAAGCAAAGATGTACAATAATCAAGCTTGTAGAAAGAAGAAAGTTGGTGATAAAAGACAACAAGACCTGGCAAGAAGAAAGAGAAAATTGTTAGTCCTCTGTTAAACCTTTGTATTCAAACAGGTAGAGTAACTGGATGAAGACATTGACACAAACAAAAGAATGTGATCACTATGAACTTACTATGATTGTATCCGATGCCTTGTCATTTGCTCACTGATGTCCTTTTATGGCTTTCCTCGGCGGTTATGGGAACCATCTCAAGCGTCATTTTCCCTTCATTGGTAATCTTGTCGATAACCTTTTTGAACCACTCATCGATGTAGCTCCTCATGGGCTCCACGTTGATTTCATGCCATATTTTTAAATGGAAGAATTCACTTTCCAAATCCCTTAGATCAATAGAGAGGTTGTGCAATTCTTCTTGAATATCTTGGCTTTTAATCTAATAATCAACTAGCCCATTTTTCATGTCATCTTCACCATATTCAAGATTGCCATAGAAATTTTCAAATGAGAGTCTTTTATAGATCTCAACTTGATCATCAAATGCTTACTTGGTTAAAAACAATGAGTTGAATATCAATTATGGGTCTTGGACTTCATTGGTGTTTCCAGATAGATCTATCTCAGCTATCTTTTAGAATAATTTGTCTCTTCTAGATATGGCCTAGCTACATGCTTGAACGATACCATTCAGGTTTTTTACCTTTTCTTTCCAACATGCATTTAGTTGGTTTATTCAATCCAGGGAAGGGAGATCCTCCTCTCTTCTTCTCAATTCCTTCATACTAGTAAATTTAACACCAAATGGTACAACTACATCGAGGTAGAAACCTTGCTCGTTCTTGATATCTTCTTGCAGATACTCATGAAAAGCATGCGCTCTTGTTCCAAAAGAGACCATACTCTTTGAGATCTCCCAAGATTTTGTTATTAGATCCATTATTCTCTTTATATTCTTTTCCACATAGCCTCGGGCTGATGTGAGAAGGCTTGTTGATCCTTTTAACTTTTCTGTAGGTGCGGTGGGCCCAATCATTTCCAAAGGAATAGGAAACAGTGGAAGGGGCATTAGATATCCCTCCAATTATTCGATTCACTCCTTTAACCCGACGTTCTCCGCTTCAAGGTCGCTAATAGAGTTTTCTAGAGCATCTCCATTTTCTTGGTGTATTTGGGATATCTGGGAAGGGTGCATGTTCCATAGGTTCATATCTAAATGAGATTTCCCATTCTTATTCTTTACATCTCTCTTTCCAATAACCAATTTTTTTTATTCGTTGTCAAAAACAATGCTTTGAAATGCAAAAGACTCTTCTTTGTTGAAGGTGTCGGTCCCAATTATTTTCATCTAAGGGTTATGGGGATCAGTGCTCTCTAGTTTGTCTTCATCGAGGAACATTCTGTCAATGTCAATTTCTAGTTCCATATCTTTGGGGGATAGATCGTGGATATTAATTTCTCCCCTCGATCCCTCCTATTCTTGCACTATTGTTTTTCGTTTTTTTCTCATGGGAAGTTTATGAGAACTTTCATTTTCTACGGAGGGAGGGTTCTTATCTCCTCCTATGCCTAAAGAACTATGTGTGTATTTCTTGCTTGGGTAGGTCATTGGAGTGCTGCTTCGAGATGTTGTAGTCTTGGGTGTGGCAGTCGGGGATTGGGCACTTTTCTCACCCTAAACATTTTCATTTATGCTTGTCTGAATCATTAGTGTTGAGTATTGTCTCTAGGTCATCGGTGTCACAAGCATGACTTCCTGAGGCATTATCTTCGTCTTCATTCATGATATTTTTAATGAAAAAACTATTGAAATCAACAACCAATAGGTGTTCTACAAAAATACCATTAAGGTTGAACCCTTTTACTTTTTCATCATATTTCAAATTGAGGCTATGCAAGTGGCTCATGAAACCATCAATCTTGTTCATATTCCTGACTATGAAATTCTCGACTTTCCAAGGCAGAGGCATGAATTTCCTTTTTCTCTTTTCATGGAAAAAATGCAACCAATAGTTGCACTGCCTTGTTATCTCAACAAGAAACATTGTATCAGATATGTGACATGGAAGGAAGAAAGGATTTTCTTTGGATCCAAAAATCCTTATAACATTATAGTTCTCCATTTGTTCTAGTGTTCCCTTCCTATCTAGGAACTTGCTCGCATGGTCAGAAATTTCTACAAAATCCTTTCTAAATATCAACCCTTTAAAAATTGAAACAAAATCATTAAAGACTTCATCAAAATGTTGGGAGGCCTTGTGTCTCCATATTTTCTAGTACCAAAAGGTTACTGGGTCAAATTCACAGTTTACCTTCTTACACAAAGATAATCTAGAGAATGGACAACAATGCGCTATCACAAAAATTAAATAAGATGACATAAAGAATTTATTTTCCCTTGTGTATTGCAATAACTGGGAAGAGATTTTAATGGAAATCAACTTTCCCCAATCGAAGATGGCTTGTTCCTTTACCGTAAAATATAAAATATATAGAATCATCCAAGAGATGTTGGTTGTACATTCTTGTCCCATTATCCTTGTGAAAATCCATGCAATTTCCCGGAAATGGTTTTTAAATGCACTAACCTGTAATATGGTCATGTCCCTAGGAATGGTCATTGGGTTCTATAAGAACTCTGGTAAGAGGTCTAATCTATTATCATGCTTCTTTAAAAACTCTTCACAATCCTCGCCCTTGAAATTAAGCATTGGGTCGGGAAGTCTTAACATCTTTCGAAATACTTGAGGCGATAGGGAGACTCGAGAATGGTCCTGCAACTAGATAATCCGTTGGTTCGGAATATAATTCTTAGTGCACTAGGTGACCAACTCCTTACAGTCAAAAAATTCGGGGATAAAACCTGCTCGCGCAATTCCAAGCATCCAGATAACTTCCTTATGGGTAGAAGGGGACAAGTAGTAGTCATAAGCTTCGGACCACTGAAAACTATGGTCCTCACGTTCGAAAATATTCAACGTATCTCCATAGAAATTTTGTCGAGATACAACCATAAGGTGATGAGAACGTTCCTTTGCTCCTGATAGTATTAAAATGAATGCTGGAGGATGATAATATAATATCCCGTAAATCTTGGGTTAATGTGTTTTAATGGGAGATGTCCTCAACCTTTTCACCTATTAATGCCAATCTTTTTGAATCTATGTGGTGAGTTGTCACTAATAAAGGCATGATTAATGTGCATTGGGAAGGGTGCGAAGGTGGCAGGGATCGACGAGAGCGAAAAATGTTTTGAAACTTTTTTGAACCTAAGAGCCAGGGAATCCATGAATCTATGACAACATGAGGTGAAGAATCGACTAAGTATGGAAAGACAAGGTATAATGCCTTAAAAAAACTAAAGTAAACAACAATTTTCTTGAGTTCAAGATCCACACAAAAGACAAAATTCAGATCCCATAATATTGACCTCTGCTAATTCGATAATAGGGAGGTTGAGTTGGTAGATCAAAATATCACTCAATTCAGACAACTGGGATGCATTTGGGGTGCCTGTGAGAAAATCTAATGCTTTGATGAAGATTTGTTTATATTGTAACATGTGACAGTAATTGTGTCCTGATAGTATTTAAAATTAACACTGGAGGATTGTAATATAATCTCTCGTAAATCTTGGTTTAATGCATTTTAATGGGATATGTCCTCGAGCTTTTCGATCATTAATGTCAATATTTTCGAACCTGTGTGGTGATTTTTCACTAATAAAAGAGTAATTAATTTTCATTGGGAAGTGTGCAAAGGTGGCGGGGATGGATGAGAGTCTGCGAACCTGCGAGTTTGTGACAACAAGAGGTGAAGAATTGACTAACTATGGAAAGGCGGGGCGGTCATACAGGCCCAAACAAAATCATCATAAGTAGAGTGAAGCTTGCGAGTTCGAGGAGTTCGGGGTCGAATTGTAGATCATGGAAGTTTTGGGTGCAAGATGTATATCATGAAACAGGGGGCATGAGAGATTGATAACGCCAATCCGGGAACTCGCAGCCATAAACATTAACTATGGGAAAAACATTATCAGCGATGGAATATACCTAGAGCTTGACAAACTCAAGTTGAAGTTTAAAGAGAATTTGTTTATATTTACTTCAATACTATTCATATTATTTTATTTTAATAGTATTTTTTGGCCCAAATTTAAACCATGTTCCAATTTGAAGGGTGATTTCATCTCGCCGATTTTTCTCAAACACATAGGCAATAGATAAAATATATGAGTTAACATTTTCATATGCAAACATATTCTCAAATATGACAAACTGTAATAAATGCACAATATTAAAGAGGGGCATCATGTCAACACCTTTGTAGATGACAGTGGGCTAGCACAATATTGCATTCTTACTATGATGATGCCTTAAAAAAACTAAAATAACCAACAATGTTTTGCCAATTCAAGATCGACAGAAAAAAAGCATCATATCCCATAATATTCTCCCATTAATTCATTTTAATGGGAGATGTCCTTGAGATTTCTGCTTATTAATACCAATCTTTTCGAACCTATGTGGTGAGATGTCACTAGTAAAAAAATAATTGATGTGCATTGGGAATGCGCGAAGGTGGCGGGGATGGAAGGAAGAAAAAAATGCTTTGAAACTTTTGTGAACTCGGGAGTCCATGAATCCACAAAACTTTGAAGAATCGACTAAGTATGGAAAGGTGGGGTGGTCAAATGGAGTCATCGTAGGTAGAGTGAGGCTTGCGAGTTCGAGGAGTCTAGGGTCGAATTGTATATCACCGAAGTTTTGGGTGCAATATGTATACCCAGAACACGGGGCATGAGAGTTCGATAGTGCCTACTTTGGAACCTGTGGCCATAAAATTGGCTAAGTATGGAAACGAACGACGGTCGGTTGGACTCATGATGTGAAGATATAGATGGAGATGAGGATTTCTTAGTCTGCCACCCCGGGAACCCATGAGCATAGAAATGTGACTAATTATAGAACCAGAAACAGATAATAGAGAGGAAGAAGACAAGGGAAAAATGGGTAAGTATAGAAAAGGAAAAAGAAAAGGAGAAAAGAAATTTATCCCTCACACAACAACACTTAGTCTTATAATTATCAAGCAATATAAACACATCAACTATGGGAAAAACATTCTCAGCTATGAAATATAGTTGGAGCTCAAGAGACCTTGATTCAAGTTTAAAGAAATGTTCTTTATATTTATTTCAACATTATTCATATTATTTTATTTTAATATTATTTTTGGTGGCCCAAATGTAAACCATGTTCCAATTTGAATGGTGTTTTTGGCTGTAAATTTTTTCTCAAACCCATAAGAAATAGAAAAAATATATGACTTGACATTCTTTTATGCAAGCACATTCTAAAATATGACAAGCTTCAATGTATGTACAAATTGGATAAAGTATGCAGATTAGAGTTTTGTAACCATACCTCGTAGTATCTGGACCTTGTACTATGATGGAGGTTTCACTTCTACTTGTAAATAGTTCTTGTGAACTAAAAAATGTGTTGTAAACAACATAAACATATTTACCATGGCATAGTAGAATAAATAACTCAGGATATTTGTTTCCTAAACATAGCAAGATCATAATCTATGAATCCTTACCTTCGACCTTGTCGTTGTGCTGATGTTTGCGATGATTCACTTCTCATGCCCGTGTCACTTGTGAAACAATGGTTATGAACATGTGTATATTGTTCATAATTGATATGGATGTGCATTAGGCATATGCATTGTATTTGCTTTGGCACCACTTTTGGCATACCTTTTGGAAGATTGTATTCCAGCTTTCTCAGTTGTGGTTCATAAGGCTTCATCCTCGTGTTCAATTAGTCTGTTCTTTTTTCAATGTAGCAATGCAAAGAATACAATGGACATGAAGGAAAGTTTCTACGTAAGAACACATGAAAAAAAGATGGAATGAAATTTTATTTATTTCAAGGTAGCAGTATCGAAAATACAATTGACATGAAGATAAGTTAATATATAGGAAGATATGCAGTATCTAAGGAAAAAAAACAAAAGAGTTTCAAACCAGTTAAATAAATATAGACAGAGTAAATGAAAAAGAATTGGATATGGAATACGGGTAGAAGTATGAACCTTTGTATGTCTTCTTCTACATTTCAGGTTAAGAGTTTTTTTCCTTGTCTAGTTTTCCTGTTTATTTCAATGAAGGAAAGTACAAAACACAATGAACATGAACGTAAGTTGGTATGTAAGGAAAAACCAAGGAATATGTACATATAGTAAATATACTAGAATCATATGAATAGAGTAACAGATAGTGTTAGAAGCATGTACCATTTTTTTTCTTGATCAATGTCTGTGTATATATATAAAACAATTGTGTCCAAAATCAATTACAAACCAGGAAAAACTAAGAAGTTGGATAACTTGGTTTTGTGCAACAAGCTAGATAGATATGCTTTGAGACATAGAAATATGATTTTGCAATGTGCTTGATGTATATTCCATAATTCAAGTACAATACTAATTGTATTGTGATGAGACCAGTATGTGTCTAAGATAAAGAGGTTGTATTGTGAAATGGGAACATTCGACCATACATGGTCAACAAGTGTGTTTTGTACATGGTTTATCTTATCCAAAAGAAAGCGGAGACTGTATCTGCACATGTAGGTTTCCAATTCTTTTGTTCTGGCATTATTTTGTAGCATGTCAATATTGAAGTCTCCTACAATGATAATGGTTTCCTTCAGATGTAAATGCTCTAATGCATTTGATAGAACATTTAGTATGTTGGGTAATGTTGCATGCGGAGCAGCATAGAGATTCAGTATTGCAATTTATGATTCATGGAAAATTACTTTTGCAAGCACCATCTCAACATTGTTTCTTCGAAACGCATATGCTCCAAAATTGTTACATGTTTTTTCATTAATATCATCACCCCATGTGTAATGTAACTTGATATGCAATTGTGATTTGGAAATTGTTTGTTTTGAATGCATAATGTCATGTATGTTTCCTGCAAGAAAAGAATATTAGATTGCATTGTGTCATAGTCATTGAGTATATAATCCATATGTGCATGTAGGCTACGCGTGTTTTCTCTCTTATTTATTTCAAAGATACATTGGTTTACGGGTTAAAGTCACGATTTTTGGTTAAATCACTCTCCTACAAAAATGGTATATATATTTAGTTGTTATGAAGTTTTTAGTGACAATGTTTCTAATACCATGATTTATGAATTAAAGTTTCAATTTAGGGTAAAAACACTCGTCAACAAAAATGGGCTATTTATTTAGTTGTTATTGTTTCTAAGACATTGATATTTACGAATTAAATTTTCAATTTAGGATAAAATTAAATTTTCAATTGATGAATTAAAAATTCAATTTAGGGTAAAAACATTATCCTACAAGATTGACTATTTGTTAGGGATGTATAGGTTATCTTAAGACATGTGTAGGTGATGTATAGGCTATCTAGAAATTCCCATGAATGAATTATAAAAACATTGAAGTCACAATTTAGATCAAAAGAACATAAAAATGATCTATTTGTAGGAGATTCCATGAAAGGGCTATTAAAATCACTCTCGATCAAAAGAACATAAAAATGATCTATTTGTAGGAGATTCCATGAAAGGGCTATTAAAATCACTCTCCTAAAATGTACTATGTGTAGAAGATGACATAAATGGCCTATCTAAAGAGGGTCCATATGAAGACATTTAGGCATTAGTTTGACCTTAATGTCCCTATATATACATTAAATCATATTTTATTTTAATGTTTGTTAATGAATGACTTAATCACAATAATCATCAAAACTTTTTATATTTCAACTTTCCATCTATACTAAGCACAAAAGATGTACATATATGACATAATCAAACTCGAACTACCAAAATGTTGAATTGAATTATACCATTTTCTTTTGGGGATTGCTACTAATTTTTATATTTGAGATTCCATTTCTTCTTACGCTTGCAAACACAAGAACTCTTCAGACCGAGTATTTCATATTCATATCGACACATCAAGATGTGTATATATACATGAACAAGCCTTTACGTGTAGGCTTCTAAGCAATACATATTTTTTTTGAAGGGTACCGTGTGAACATGTCATACAAAACTCATTTTAAAAAACAGCCGGCGCTGATAATCGTATGTAGAGTCGAGACAAATCCACCATGATCGTTTGTAGGTCCGGGTGAAAATTGGGATATGGCCAGGCCGCAGATGATGTCCTGTGTTTTCATTAATATTTGGAATGTATCGAGTGCGTAACAACCCCAAAGAGGAGCGCCCTTCATATGAGCTGGACATTGAACATGTCAATGCCGTCGTCCTGCTTTCTTGTAGAGGAGGGAATACAGAAAGGAGGCTGGCTGTTATTTAAAAGCGAATAGCATTGAATACAGGATTCACGCGAGGAAGTTGGTCAACACACTCATCTCAATTCCCCGGTTAGTGATCTTTTTGAGTAATCGTTAAGGATCTATGCGGTGAAGAGATGGTTTTTATTGACCAATTTGTTTGTCAAATTTCATCTCTAATTTGACTTAGTTAAATATGATAAGATATCCTACTAACTATCTATGTTTTGAAGTGATCTTTTTGAATCATCGTTAAGGATCTATGCTGTGAAGAGATGGTTTTTATTGACCAATTTGCTGGTCAAATTTCATCTCTAAATATGATAAGATATAGTACTAATTATAAGATACTAATTATAGTACTAATTTGCTGGTTAAATATGATAAAATATAGCACTAATTATCTATGTTTTGAAGTGATCTTAAGGATCTATGCTGTGAAGACATGGTTTTTATTGATTAAATTGTCTGTCAAATTTCATCCTTAAACTTAGTCAAATATAATAATATATCATACTAACAATCTATGTTTCCAAGAGATGATTTTTAAAAATTACTAACCAATTTGATCGTCAAATTTCATCCCTCATTAATCCTAATAAAAAATAATATGATAAGATACCGTAATCAAATTTCATCCCTATTTAAACGTAATAAAAAATATAAGATACCGTAATATCATCCTATGAGATGAAAAGCTGGTCATGGAACTTTCCTTCCATAAATAAATAAACAAGAAGCCAACAGATACACAGTTCAAGACAAACTATGAACTTTGGAGGGTCAGAGTGGCAATCAATATCAAGCATGCTATTTTTTTAAATCAAGCATGTTATGTTTTTTAAAGAAATGTTAAACAAGACTTTGGAGGGTCAGAGTGGCAATCAATATCAAGCATGCTATTTTTTTAAATCAAGCATGTTATGTTTTTTAAACAAATGTTAAACAAGACACACTTGAGAGGACAAAGACAAATTAGAGACATAGAGTGTTCAGCAAGACACAGTTCAAAAGACAAATTAGGAAGGTTCAATTAGGTTGGAAGTCTTCAATTTATTGTATTTTAGTTGTATATTTATTGATTTTGGATCTGATTTAATTGATATTAATTATATAAGAAAAAAAATAATTAAGTTTTAAAGTATTCATTTTGGATGTGATTTAATTGATAAGTTATGAAAATAAGTGAATTATAAAGTTAAATTAATATTAAGTATATATAACTTTTAGTATAATCTTATGGCAGGTGTAATCTTTCATTTCATCGTGCTTTCAATTAAATGCTTCAGTATGTTTGAAGTTGGCTTCCCGTTATGGTGATAGCGTTGGTACATTGCCTGATCTTCATGTGCTCGTGTGCCTTCACTCTCCATTGTCCCTCTTATGGCGACACCCATTCCCCTTGTTGGTTTCTATTGCCCTCTCCCTTCAACAATTCTAGCACTCTGTCGTTCTCTCTTGTGTCATCCTCCACTCAGTCCTCACCAGACCAATGTGGCCTACCACCTTTGTCCTCGCCATGGGATTTCTAGGTTGAATGGTTTGATCTTCAGGGGAATTCGCTCGGCTATGCTCCTGGACTCCTACCCAACTTGGCCTCGACCTCACAACTAGCACCGCAACGCCCTTCCAGTCCACCACCCTTATCGCCAACTTTTGTGCCTTCGCTAGAGGAATTCAACAAGCAAACGTAGAAACTCCAATTGGAGGAGTCTCAAAGCCAAGCTCTACTCCAACCAGATTGTGCTTCGTGCCCGAGACTCCGGGATTCAATTTCAATTCTCCAAGACTTGGTCTTTGCATTATGCCAGGACGTCGATGACCTACGTTTTAGGCTGGACCAATGCGTAGAGAAAATCAAATCTCTTCTCTCGACACTGCTTTGTTCCCTGCATTCTCCAGACTCAGGCACCAACGCCCTTGCATCTCTAGGGGCGGTTCTTGCTCCAGACTTCCAGAAGGAGAATGAATGGGGTGTGGCTGCATGAGCAGAGGTGCCTGAGGACAACCAAGACACCATGCAAGGCACACGTGTGGCGGAATCCGAGGACATGCTAGCACACCAAACACCATGACAGTCGGTAGTCGTACATGTGTCAGCGTGCATGTTTTATTTTGACAATTGTCAGTAGTTTCTGGAAGGTTCTGTTTAGGCTGTTGGAGTTTAGTACAATCTATTTTGTGGGTCTATTAGTCAATAAATGTTTTCTGGTTCATCGTATAATCTTCTATGGTCTACATTATGCATCCATGGATCGACTGAATGAGTTTCCCCACGGGGCAATTTAGACAAATATGTTTAATTTTGCTTGATCTTGGTTTCCCTTCACAACAAGTCAACATTTCCAAAACCCGTTTCAAGACAATAGTATAATTTTTGTTTATAACAGATAATATATAGTTTCTTACTTAAAACACAAATTTTAAAGATTTATATTTATTTTATGAGCTAAGAAATTTTGATAAATTTTAGTTAGGTAGAAAATGTTTGTTTTTTTATTAAAAGATGAAATTTGTAAAGATTTAGTGATAGTTTTTAAAAAAAAAATTAAGTGTTTTTTTAAATATATTAATTTTATTTTATATAACTTGAGTTGATAGTTTGGTTAAACATTACTTAAAATTAATTAAATAGTGAAATTGGTTGCTAAAAGTTTCCCTAATAAAGTATTGAGTTGCAATGTGGTAATTAATATTAAGTAAATATTACAAAATATTAATTAAATGGTGAAATTAAGTTGCTAAAAATTTCCATAATAAAGCATTGAGTTGCAAAAGTGGTAATCAATATTACGTATAAGTATAGATTTTTTTAAACAAATTCATTTAGAGCGTTAATTCCTCATTTCCAGAGATCCTTCTAGTAATAAATTTACTGAAACTATGAACATTGTTAAAGAAAAATTATAAATAAATAAATATATAATTTAGTATTGATGTCTTGATCAATTTTGTACTCTAGTTTAAAATTTGTTACAAGATTCCTAAATTTTAACTTAGATGTGTAATGCTCAGTTAGTTGTAATTTTAGATTAAAAGTGTTAGAGTATTTCCTTTTTGTTGATCTCAATGTAGTTTGTTTTATTAATATTAATAAAATTCAATATATTTTAGGATTTCTTATTTTATTAAATTTGGATTTATAATTTATAATTTAAGTTTAAAAAAGATTAACATCAAATTTTAAATTTTAAATACTAGATATTGAAATTGTTATGGTCATAATACATTAACTTTATAGATATATATATTAGGTAGGAAGTTTTGAAATGTTCAATGTTTTTGAATGATATATATATATTAAATAGTAATTAATAAATAATAATTATTAATAATGAAAGAATATGTCTCAAAGGATATGATTATTGGTTAAGGGATCTCCTACATGAGTATATAATAGTTAGTTGACCAACAATTACCAAGAAGTTTGAAGTAAAAGATGCATTTCCATAAAAGTGGATTATATAAGTTACATAAGTTAAAGGACATCATTCAAAAAGTTACTAAGTTTATTAAAGGAGCATAATATTAATATCTTATTTTAAAATAAAATATATTATTATTAAGAGAAAGTATATTTTAGTGGGATTGTTAAAAAAAAAAATTGATTTTTCATAAAAGTTACGACAAAGTGTAAAAATGTGACTTATTATTGATTACTTAAAGTTAAAGAGTATTTGAAGTTTTTTAAATAAAAGAAAAAAAATGAAAATAGTATTTAAATGTTCATTTAAAAAAAAAAAATAAGATAAGTAATATATATAATATATTACAAAATATTATTAAAAAAACAAGGTATAGAAAAAAGTATAAGATAAAAACCATTAAAAGAAATAATCAAAAGTATGGAAAGGAACGGTGGTCGGTCGAACTGGTGATGTGAGGATATACATGGAGATAAGGATCTGTCAGTCTTCCAACCCAGGAACTTGTGATCATAGAAATGTGACTAAGTATAGAACCAAAAAAGGATAATAGAGGGGAAGAAGAAAACGGAAAAAGAGATAAGTATGTCACACAACAACATCTAATGTTCGTTTATTAATTCCAATATCTTTTAACATGTGTGGTGAGTTGTGACTAGTAAAATCATAATGAATGTGCATTGGGAAGGGCGCGAATGTGGAGGGGATTGAAGGGAGGGATAAATTGTTTGAAACTTTTGTGAACTCGGGTATAGTGAAGCTTGCGAGTTCTAGGAGTCTGGGGTCGAATTGTAGATCATAGAAGCTTTGGGTGCAAGATGTATATCACGGAGCACGAGGCAGAAGAATTCGATAACGCTAACCCATGACTCCGCAATCAGATAATTGGCTAAGTATTGAAAGGGACTTCGATCGATCATTCTCATGATGTGACGATCTAGATGGAGATGAGGATCTGTCAGTCCTCCAACTCAAGAACCCGAGATCATAAAAATGCGACTAAGTCAGGTTCAAGTTTAAAGAGAAATTGTTTATATTTATTTCAATAGTATTCATATTAATTTATGTTAATAGATTATTTGTGGTCCAAATGTAAACCATGTTCCAATTTGAAGCGTGTTTTCAACTTGCAAATTTTGGAGCTTGATAAAGTCAGGTTCAAGTTTAAAGAGATTTTTTTTATATTTATTTCAATTATATTCATATTAATTTATCTTAATAGATTATTTATGGTCCAGATGTAAACCATGTTCTAATTTGAAGGGTGTTTTCAGCTCGCAATTTTTTCTCAAACCCGTAAAAAATAGACAAAAAAATATATGACTTAACATTTTTTATATGCAAGCATATTCTCTAATATAAAAAGTTGTAATATATGCACAATATTAAACAGGAACATGACGTCAACACTTCAGTTTCCATATTGAAATAACATTACTTATTGACTCTATTTCCAGGGCCCTGAAGAATGAAAGAAGGAGGGGCCAACCCATTTCTTTCTTAAGTATAGGGTGGGTGCCACAAAACTATGTCCTATCACAAATTATTCTTCCATGTAAATGTAAGGAGAGAAAGTTGTAGATACCGCAATAGAGTAGGTTTTATTTAAATGGAAATACTGGGCAGGGAAAGAAAAGGATTATCATGCATTTTTAACTATGGATCAAAGATCCTCTTAAATTATTGTATAAAGAGGTTGAATTCATCTATCAATAGTTGTATAGGAAAATGAGTTAATTTTAAAAAAAAAATCAAATTCAAAAAAACAATATTAAACATTGAAAAACACCATACAACAACCTCACACATTTTGTATTCATATAAAATGGGTTACAAAATACAATTGAGATTATTTCCCAAAATATCTCTCTTGGAATTTGTAAAAAAATATATAGTTCAGTACATATTCTCTGAAATTTAAATGTGTTTTCCATCATGACTGGGATTGGGGCTCCCACAGACCATAAAACAAATATGTACAAGAATCAAGCTTGTAGAAAGAAGAAAGTCGGCGATGGAAGACAACAAGACCTAGAAAGAAGAAAGAGAAATTTGTCAGTCTTCTGTTAACCTTTGTATTCAAAGAGGTAGAGTAACTCGATGAAGACATTGACACAAACAAAAGAATGTGAACAGTATGAACTTACTATGATTGTATCCCAAGCCTTTTCATTTGCTCGTTGATGTCCTTTTATGGCTTTCCTCGGCGGTTATGGGAACCATCTCAAGCATCATTTTCCCTTCATTGGTAATCTTGTCGAAAACCTTTTTGAACCACTCATCGATGTAGCTCCTCATGGGCTCCACGTTGATTTCATGCCAGATTTTTATATTGAAGAATTCACTTTCCAGGTCCCTTAGATCAATAGAGAGTTTGTGCAATGCTTCTTGAATATCTTGGTTTTTAATCTAATAATCAACTAGCCAATTTTTCACGTCATCTTCACCATATTCAAGATTGTCATAGAAATTTTCAAATGAGAGTCTTTTATAGATCTCGACTTGATCATCAAATTCTTACTTGGTTAAAAACAATGAGTTGAATATCAATTATGGGTCTTGGACTTCATTGGTGTCGCCAGATAGATGTATCTCAGTTAGCTTCTTAAATAATTTGTCTCTTCTAGATATGGCCTGGCTACATGCTTGAACAATACCATTCAGGTTTTTTACCTTTTCTTTCCAACATGCATTTAGTTGGTTTATTCAATCCGAGGAAGGGAGATCCTCCTCTCTTCTTTTCAAATTCTTCATACTAGTAACTTTAACACCAAATGGTACAACTACATCGAGGTAGAAACCTTGTTCATTCTTGATATCTTCTTGCAGATACTCATGAAAAGCATGCGCTCTTGTTCCAAAAGAGACCATACTCTTTGAGTTCTCCCAAGATTCTGTTATTAGATCCATTATTCTCTTTATATTCTTTTCCACATAGCCTTGGGCTTGTTGATCCTTTTAAATTTTTTGCAGGTGCAGTGGGACCGATCATTGCCAAAGAAATAACCAATAGTGGAAGGGGCATTAGATCTCCCTCCAATTATTTGATTCACTCCTTTAACTCGATGTTCTTCGCTTCAAGGTTGCTAATAGAGTTTTCTAGAGCATCTCCAATTTCTCGGTGTATTTGGGATATCTGGGAAGGGTGCATGTTCTGTAGGTTCATCTTTGAACAAGATTTCCCTTTCTTATTCTTTAAATCTCTCTTTTCAATAACCAATTTTTTTTATTCCTTGTCAAAAACAATGCTTTGAAATGAAAAAGACTCTTCTTTGTTGAAGGTATCAGTCCCAATTATTTTCATCTAAGGGTTATGGGGATCAGTGCTCTCTAGTTTGTCGTCATCAGGGAACATTTTGTCAATGTCAATTTCTAGTTCCATATCTTCGGGGGACGGATCGTGGATATCAATTTCTCCCCTCAATCTCTCCTATTCTTGCACTATTGTTTTTCGTTTTTTTCTAATGGGAAGTTTATGAGAAATTTCAATTTTTACAGAGGGAGGGTTCTTATCTCCTCCTCCGCCTAAAGAACTGTGTGGATTTCTTTCTTGGGTAGGCCGTTGGAGTGTTGCTTCGAGATGTTGTAGTCTTGGGTGTGGCAGTCGGGGATTGGGCACTTTTCTCACCCCAAACATTTTCATTTATGCTTGTGTGACTCATTGGTGTTGAGTATTGTCTCTAGGTCGTCGGTGTCAGGAGCATGATTTCCTGAGGCATTATCTTCATCTTCATTCATGATATTTTTAATGAAATAACTATTGAAACCGACAACCAATAGGTGTTCTACAAAAATACCATTAGAGTTGAACCCTTTTACTTTTTCATCATATTTCAAATTGAGGCTATGGAAGTGGCTTGCGAAACCATCAATCTTGTTCATATTCCTTACTATGAAATCCATGGCTTTCCAAGGCAGAGGCATGAATTTCCTTTTTCTCTTTTCATGGAAAAAATACAACCAATAGGTGCACTTCCTTGTTATCTCAGCAATAAACATTGTATCAGATATGTGACATGGAAGGAAGAAAGGATTTTTTTTGGATCCAAAAATCCGTATAACATTATAGTTCTCCATTTGTTCTAGTGTGCCCTTCCTATCTATGAGCTTTCTCGCATGGTCAGACATTTCTACAAAATCCTTTCCAAATATCAACCCTTTAAAACTGAAACAAAATCATTAAAGACTTCATAAAAATGTTGGGAGGCCTTGTGTCTCTATATTGTCCAGTACCAGAAGGTTACTGGGTCAAATTCACGGTTTACCTTCTTACATAGAGATAATCTAGAGAATGGATAGTAATGCGCTATCACAAAAATTAAATAAGATGACATAAAAAATTTCTTATCCCTTGTGTATTGCAATAACTGGGAAGAGATTTCAATGGAAATCAACTTGCCCCAATCAAAGATGGTTTGTTCCTTTACCGTAAAATATAAAACATATAGAATCATCCAAGAAATGTTGGTTGTACATTCTTGTCCCATTATCCTCATGAAAATCCATGCAATTTCCCGGAAATGGTTTTTAAATGCACTAACCTGTAATCTGGTCATGGCCCCGGGAATGGTCGTTGGGTTCTATAAGAACTCCAGTAAGAGGTCCAATCCATTATCATGCTTTTTTAATAACTCTCTGCAATCCTCGCCCTTGAAATTAAGCATTGGGTCGGGAAGTCTTAACATCTTTCTAAATGCTTGAGGTGATAGGGAGACTCGAGAATGGTCCCGCAACTGGATAATCCGTTGGTTCGAAATATAATTCTCGGTGCACTAGGTGACCAACTCCTTACAATCAAAAACTTCAGGGATAAAACCTGCTCGCGCAATTCCAAACATCTAGATAACTTCCTACCCCATAGAAGGGGACAAGTAGTAGTCATAACCTTCGGACCACTGAAAACTATGGTCCTCGCGCCCGAAAATATTCAATGTATCTCCACAGAAATTTTGTCGAGCTACAACCATAAGGTGATGAGAACATTCCTTTGCTCCTAATAGTATTTAAAATGAACGCTGGAAGATGATAATATATTATCCCGTAAATCTTGGTTTAATGTGTTTTAATGGGAGATGTCCTCAACCTTTTCGCCTATTAATGCCAATATTTTTTAATATGTGCGGTGAGTTGTCACTAATAAAGTCATGATTAATGTGCATTGGGAAGGGCGCGAAGGTGGCAGGGATCAACGGGACCAAAAAATGTTTTGGAACTTTTTTGAACCTCAAAGCCAGGGAATCCGCGAATATGTGACAACATGAGGTGAAGAATCGACTAAGTGTGGAAAGACAGGGTATAATTCCTTAAAAGAAACTAAAGTAAACAACAATTTTCCCGAGTTCAAGATCCACACAAAAGACAAAATTCAGATCCCATAATATTGACCTCTGCCAATTCTATAATAGGGAGGTTGAGTTGGTAGATCGAAATATCGCTCAGTTCAGGGAACTAGGGTGCATCTAGGGTGCCTGTGAGAAAAGCTAATTCTTTGATGAAGATTTTTTTTTATTGTAACATGTGATAGTAATTGTGTCCTGATAGTATTTAAAATGAACACTGGAGGATTATAATATAATCTCTCGTAAATCTTGGTTTAATTCATTTTAA
The DNA here is from genome assembly GCA_009831015.1 of Picea engelmannii. NCBI lineage: Eukaryota > Viridiplantae > Streptophyta > Pinopsida > Pinales > Pinaceae > Picea > Picea engelmannii. The sequence continues at coordinate 1,293,862 of ML777723.1, forward strand.
TGGGAGATGTCCTCAAGACTTTCGATCATTAATGTCAATATTTTCGAACCTGTGTGGTGATTTGTCACTAATAAAAGAGTAATTAATTTTCATTGGGAAGTGTGCAAAGGTGGCAGGGATGGACGGGAGTCTGTGAACCTGCGAATCTGTGACAAGAAGAGGTGAAGAATTGACTAACTATGGAAAGGCGGGGCGGTCATACAGACCAAGACAAAATCATCATAAGTAGAGTGAAGTTTGTGAGTTTGAGGAGTTCGGGGTCGAATTGTAGATCATGGAAGTTTTGGGTGCAAGATATATATCATGGAACATGGGCATGAGAGATTGATAGTCCCAATCCGTGAACTTGCTGCCATAAACATTAACTATGGGAAAAAAATTATTAGCTATGGAATATATCTAAAGCTTCACAAACTTAAGTTCAAGTTTAAAGATAATTTGTTTATATTTACTTCAATACTATTCATATTATTATATTTTAATAGTATTTTTTGGCCCAAATGTAAACCATGTTCCAATTTGAAGGGTGATTTTGTCTCGCAAATGTTTCTCAAACGCATAGGCAATAGATAAAATATATGAGTTAACATTTTCATATGCAAACATATTCTCAAATATGACAAACTGTAATATATGCACAATATTAAAGAGGGGCATCACGTCAACACCTTTGTAGATGAAAGTGGGCTAGCACAATATTGCATTCTTATTATGATGATGCCTTTAAAAAACTAAAATAACCAACATTTTTTTGCCAATTCAAGATCAACAGAAAAAAAATCATCATATCCCATAATATTCTCCCGTTAATTCATTTTAATGGGAGACTTCCTTGAGATTTCCGCTTATTAATGCCAACATTTTTGAACCTGTGTGGTGAGATGTCACTAGTAACAGCATAATTGATGTGCATTGGGAATGCTCGAAGGTGGCGGGGATGGAAGGAAGTGAAAAAATGCTTTGAAACTTTTGTAAACCCAGGAGTCCGTGAACCTACGAAACTTTGAATAATCGACTAAGTATGGAAAGGCGGGGCAGTCAAACATAGTCATCGTAGGTAGAGTGAGGCTTACAAGTTCAAGGAGTCTGGGGTTGACTTGTAGATTACCGAAGTTTTGGGTGCAATATGTATACCCAGAACACGGGGCATGAGAGTTGGATAGTGCCTACTTTGGAACCTGTGGCCATAAAATTGGCTAAGTATGGAAACGAACGACGGTCTGTTGGACTTGTGATGTGAATATATAGATGGAGATGAATATTTCTTAGTCTGCCACCCTGGGAACCCACGAGCATAGAAATGTGACTAATTATAGAGCCAAAAACGAATAATAGAGAGGAAGAAGACAAGGTAAAAATGGGTAAGTATAGAAAAGGAAAAAGAAAGGGAGAAAATAAATTTATCCCTCACACAACAACACTTAGTCTTATAATTATCAATCGATATAAACACATCAACTATGGGAAAAACATTCTCAGCTATGAAATATAGTTGGAGCTCAAGAGACCCTGATTCAAGTTTAAAGATATGTTATTTATATTTATTTCAACATTATTCATATTATTTTATTTCAATATTATTTTTGGTGGCCCAAATGTAAACCATGTTCCAATTTGAAGGGTGTTTTCGGCTATAATGTTTTTCTCAAACCCATAAGAAGTAGACAAAATATATGACTTGACATTCTTTTATGCAAGCACATTCTAAAATATGACAAGCTTCAATATATGTACAAATTGGATAAAGTATGCATATTAGAGTTTTGTAACCATACCTCGTAGTCTTCAGACCTTGTACTATGATGGAGGTTTCACTTCTACTAGTAAATAGTTCTTGTGAACTAAAAAATGTGTTGTAAATGACATAAACATATTTACCATGGCATAGTAGAATAAATAACTGAGGATATTTGTTTCCTAAACATAGCAAGATCATAATCTATGAATCCTTACCTTCGACCTTGTCATTGTGTTGATGTTTACGGTGATTCGTTGCTCATGCCCATGTCACTTGTGAAACAATGGTTATGAACATGTGTATATTGTTCATAATTGATATGGATGTGCATTAGGAATATGTATTGTATTTTCTTTGGCACCAATTTTGGAATACCTTTTGGAAGATTGTACTCCATCTTTCTCAGTTGTGGTGCATAAGGCTTCATCCTCGTGTTCAATTAGTCTGTTCTTTTTTCAATATAGCAATAAAGAGAATACAATGGACATGAAGGAAAGTTGCTACGTAGGAACACATGAAAAAAAGATGGAATACAATTTTATTTATTTCAAGGTAGCAACATCAAAAATACAATTGACATGAAGATAAGTTAATATATAGGAATATATGCAGTATCTAAGGAAAAAAAACAAAAGAGTTTCAAACCAGTTAAATAAATATAGATAGAGTAAATGAAAAAGAATTGGATATGGAATACGAGTATAAGTATGAACCTTTGTATGTCTTCTTCTACATTTTTGGTTAAGAGTTCTTTTCCTTGTCCAGTTTTCCTGTTTGTTTCAATGAAGGAAAGTACAAAACACAATGAACATGAACATAAGTTGGTATGTAAGGAAAAACCAAGGAATATGTACATATAGTAAATATACTAGAATCATATGAATAGAGTAACAGATAGTGTTAGAAGCATGTACCATTTTTATTTCTTGAACAATGTCTGTGTATATATATAAAAATATTGTGTCCAAAATCAATTACAAACTAGGAAAAACTAAGAAGTTGGATAACTTGGTTTTGTGCAACAAGCTAGATAGATATGCTTTGAGACATAGAAATATGATTTTGCAATGTGCTTGATGTATATTTCATAATTCAAGTACAATACTAGTTGTATCGTGATCAAACCAGTATGTGTCTAAGCTAAAGAGGTTGTATTGTAAAATGGGCATATTCAACCATACATGGTCAATAAGTGTGTTTTGTACATGGTTTATCTTATCCAAAGAAAGAAGATATTGTATCTACACATGTAGGTTTCCAATTCTTTTGTTCTGGCATTATTTTGTAGCATGTCAATATTGAAGTCTCCTACAATGATAATGGTTTCCTTCAGATGTAAATGCTCTAATGCATTTGAAAGAACATTTAGTATTTTGGGTAATGTTGCATGCAGAGCAGCATAGAGATTCAATATTGCAATTTATGATTCATGGAAAATTACTTTTACAAGCACCATCTCAACATTGTTTCTTCGAAATGCATATGCTCCAAAATTGTTACATGTTTTTTCACTAATATCATCACCCCATGTGTAATGTAACTTGATATGCAATTGTGATTTGGAAATTGTTTGTTTTGAATGCATAATGTCATGTATGTTTCCTGCAAGTAAAGAATATTGGATTGCATTGTGTCATAGTCATTGAGTATATAATCCATATGTGCATGTAGGTTGCACGTGTTAAGTGAGAGAATTGATATAGATGAGTTTGTTTGTATGGATTGGTAATCATATTGTAGATGTCATTTTGTACTAGTCCTAAGGAGTTGCATCTCAATATAAACTTTATGTTTGACTTTGAAGTTATCTTTTGTAAGAGCTCTTAGTAAATACAAGGAGACTATACTTCTGACACGTGACAATGTTGTGTATACAATTCCATGTATTCAAATTCCAGCAGGGCCAAATGCAAAACTATCAAGTCTTATCCCTTGTGATATGTGGATTGTAAGTGCACATGCAAGTTTAATTGTAAACTATGTTCAAATATTCAGCTGACCTGTCTTTGACAATGTCGATACTGGTTTTGATATTCATAAGATAGGTGTCCAATTGCACGCGGTGTTTTAATTATATAGATAATATAACTTGTTTTCTTGTCGATGGCCAATATGTGGCTCATGGAACTTAATCCAGAGGATATCAACATTTTATGTTTTGGTATAAGCTTTGAGTATTCCATCTGCACCATTCACCAAGCCATCAAATGAATCATAGTTGCAGGCATATATTTCAACTAGCATGTCTAATTTCAAGACAAGTTGGAAAGGCAAAGTGGTTGTATGTTCATGATGTGGTACATTATCATGGTTGTCTTCTTCGAGGTCAATTCAATTGATGATGATACCATCACCAAGAGTGAGCGATAACATGTACTTGTTATGCATTGCAACATCCCTATTCGTGTAGAACAGGTAAGGGAAGGTTGGATTTGTTGGTGTAGGTCGCATACACCTTGAATTGATATATATTAAGTCTTCATATGTTTAGTTGTTTGTCTGCATTCTATTCAGAATTGCAATAAATGTTTCATCTGTCTAGTGCATTGTAGTATGTAATTCAAATCATTTTATATTGTCTTTCTAGAAGTCATGCATCATTGTTTTCATATTTACCATAGGTTGTTCAAATATCAATGAATGTTGGATGGGTTGCACCTGGTAAAGATCCCCACAAAATATCATGTCAATGTTCCCAAAGTATTTGGTGTGCACATGTTTTATGTTTCTCATTTGGTTGTCAATGGAATACAAGAAGTGACTTCCAATGAAAGATGCATCATCTATGAAGACAAGTTGTAGTTCTTCATAAATCTTAGACAAGGTATCTAACATTTCCTTTCTAAGTGGAAGAAACTGCGACTTGTTAAAAGGCATAAAAAAATGCAGAGTGGATTGTTGTTCCACCTGCATTATATGAAACTTTTTCTATGTATGCAACTATTATCCCCTTTGGTTTCATAGGGTCAAACGAATTGTTTGAATCATATATTTGTATAATCATTTGGAAAAGTGATTTTGTTGTGAATGTCTTACTTGTTCTTTCCCCGCCTGTAAGGAATAAGTGCACAAGAGTGTGCATGTTTAAGCATTTTTTAATTGCAATGTCTTTTAGAATTGCTTGTTGTTCTCGATTCAACAATCATCTGACTCTTTAGTATTCGTTATTTTCAATAAATAAAGGATGTTTTGTGACTTGAAAGCCAATATTGATACACTTTTCAAAGTTGGTTGCGCGAGGATGATGAAAATTTTCTTGCAAGTCATAGGACTCACAGAGAGTTCTAGTTATTTTACGATTTGTCAATGTCTCATCAACATTGTTAGAGTTTTCTAGTTCATGAGCTGAACTTTCTAAATCACCCCATGTTGGATTAACATTGTATGTAAATATAGATTCATTGGTTTGTATTGTAGTCCCATAATCAATATATGCAACTTCCCATGTAGGGAAGTTATGTTTTAATGTTTTTTTCATTTTGATCAAACGGAACGTACAACAATAGTTTTTCTCTACAATAGTTTTCATAGTTAGTATGTTTGTTGTATTTGACAAAGCGTATTACAGATGGTTTTTTTCTTTTTGATATGGGTGCGCCATTTTTTTTGTAATGCGATACAAACTTTGCTAAACAAATATGCTTAATAGGAGATGGACGTTGGAGGTAATAATAAATAATAGAACAACATAGCATGTCCTCTGAATTATCAGGCTCTTGTTCTAGAAAAGATGGTGGTTTAAGCACAAATGTGCATTTCTCTGGTGGAGATGTGTTTATGAAGACACATTTGCTTGAACTGCAGTTGAGAAGTAGGGAAAGTCCAATGTGGATTACTTGATGAGCAGACATTTTTTGAATATTAAGTAATGTATTTCCAAGTGTATGTATCATTTACATAGCATCATTATGACTTCTTTCATGTTCTTTGTGTATTTTTTTGAATGCACTTGTCATAGATTTGTCTACCTTTGTCATGTACGAGGACAATATGATGTTGCAACATATGCATTGAGGACATACTGTGCATTTTTATTTTTATTCCACATAAATGCCATCTCCTTGGAGAAATTGTTGTTCCAAATATGTGAAAGTTTTCATTTAAGGAAAATTGTTGGTTGTTTAAGTGTAGATTCTATGGCTTGGATGTACTCATATTTTGTTAGATTTATCTCCGCTAATGATCCAGGTGGATATCGGTGTCCACCCACCTTTTTCGACTGGCTCAAAACTGTTTTCTGGCAATTTTGGCAATTTACTATTTTTAGCAGGTTTTAACTTTTGGGGCCATTTTGAGGGCCTAAATGAAGGTTTTTAGAGATAGAGGTTCTCAATGATATCCAAAGGCATGATTGAGCCCCCAAAATGAATCTCCTCGATGATACCTTTCCAACGAGCTATCACACGCCTAAAACGGAGATCGTATGAAAAAGTTATGACCCCGGGAAGTTGATGTACTCACTTACCCAAACGGGGCCCACATGACTTTTGGCACTTCATCTCCTAGGGTTAGGTTTTTGGATGTCTAGGAATTTTGGAATTCCCTTTTATTGTAAAAAGGCCTTCATAGCCTCATTTTAATGATCTTCTTGCGAATGCGAGTAGCCATCACATCTCTTCTCAGAGATAAGCTGCCACCATTCTAGCGAGTCTTTCACTCTGTATTTTTACAGTCTCTGTACATTTCTCTTATTAATAGAAATCGTGTATTACTGTATATCTGTGTTTATGGTTGCATATCTGATACATTTCTGTTATATTATTGAATATCTGCAATATCTCTGTGCAATTCTTTATTATATCTCCGCTCTCATTTCGTGCCGAAAATAATCCGGATCATTCTTAGAAACTCATTAATTCATCAAAGTCCCTTTGTTCTAGAAAGGCGAACAAAGATTTATATTTCTCAATGATAACATTGTCCTCTAAACTAATTGTCTCTATGATTCTTGTTTTTCTCATTGGCGGCAGAGGGAAGTTGCATCTGCAATGTGATTTTTTTCATTTTTTACAACTTCTTGTATGATAATGTCTATGAACTTTGGCAAGTTCTAGATCCAAATGATGTATGTTGCATGTTATTTATTTGTCCAGAACTGCTCAATCTATGAGTTGTTGTCATTTCCATAGATCGGTGCACCCTCCATCCACAATAGTGCATGGTCATGCTCACTCCCTCTATTCTAGAATTCAATCACAAAATAGAAGTCCTATATTTTTTCGAAGAACGTTTCATCATGACATATCAATTGCCTCAAAGCATTTATTCTATGCCTATAGTAGTGAGTATATGTCACTTGGTATTTTCTTGTGAGGTAGTCAATGTCAACATTTTCCAATGTATCAATTTATTTTTTCCTTTTCCTGATCCTATACAACACAGACACCATAGCCACCAACAGATCTTAGCAATGCTCTACACTTGTAAATGTGATGAAAAATGTTGGGGGTCCCAATTGTTGAATCATTGCAAAAATAGTTTTTTTGTTTTGTTGCAAATAGTCAGGAGAGATGCGAATGTTTTTGAAATCTATGTATCCAATATCATATTTTAGGATTTTTTCTAAGTTTTCTTTGTACTTGACATCTTTGGCCAATAACATTCTTCCTTGTAGCTGGCCTTTTCTTATTCGCACCCACATGCAAGAGAGCACTTGCTCAATTATTATGCGCATTGGTTTGTGACAGGAAAAGTCATCGCTTGAATGTAGAAGTTCCCATCAAATTATTTTGTGGTATTTGAATCATTCGATGGTGTTACTGGGAGGTGGATCTCCATAGAACAGTGTTGGGAAATTAATTTCCTCAGCAAATTTATCCTTGAATATTCCAAGTGGGCGTTGCCCTTCAGTAGGTGTAATTTTGACAATCTTGTCTTGCAAGTCACGAATGTGTTGTGAGTCCGTAAATCCATATATCAATGTTTTAGCAAATCTTTCATTCTCCGATTCATTGCTTGTATAAAATTCACTAGTATTTTTGAAAGTCTGTGAAGAGCTGTCGTCTCCTTCTTCAAGAACATTGTTTCAGTTATCATTTATACAGATTTTTTGTGCTTTGTACAAAGCCCTGGAACATAATTCTTTTAATTATTTCATGACAACATGCACACACACTTTACCTGTTTGGTATGCATTATTGTATTGCAAACATGTTTTGATAGCTACAACAATTGTCATTGTATCACTAATGAATTGTGGCAAGGATTTTTGCACAACATCTAGTTGGACAAGAACATTAATAATTGATCATTTTAATCCCATTTGGGGTCGTTTAGAGCCCTAGGGTATGATTTTTTCAAATGAAATTCACAGAGACACAAGTCTCTCTTCAAGTTCTGTAAGTTTACTTACATCTAGTAGTGGTGTATTACATCTTATTTGGTTAGGCATTGCAAAGTGTGACAGTTTTCCATTTTCAAGTGGTTGTTTGCATGGAAGACAAATATTTCCACTGGAAAATGTTCTATCATTTAGTGTCAAGCTGAGGTATTATGTTTGTAAGTCGTAGGTGAAAGACTTAGTGTTTTTTTCAAAATTCAATTGATCGCAAATCACACATGCAATGGAAGGAGTGTCTTTAATTTGTTTCATATAGATCTGTTTTGCATCTCTCTTCCCTAGACAAGCATGCGTAGTAAGTGCTTGTTGGTTTTCATTGCTAGAAGTGCATGGTGTTTGATCTAGGCCATGATATGTGATTTTTTCCTCTCGTTCATTACCATCACCATTGTGGGATATGTAATTGCACTTACTTCTCTCACGCATCTGTTTTTTAAACATGTGGTAGGTTAACTTATGGTTTCCACTGGAAATTGGTTTCACTTGTTGACAAGCCATGTTGAAGGTGGAATCGACATTTGTTATGAGAATTTCACCCTCACCATCTCGATGGTGCAAACAATGATGTTCTTTTTCATTGGAAATGTGATGTGCGTGTTCAGTAGAAAGTGCAAAAATGAGATTGTGTTGCGCACGGGCAATTTTTTTTGGTTGTGATATGTTATTTTATGTTTCTTGGTTGAGCTCCTTTTCAACTCATGATGACCGGTTGTACAACCCAGAGGTATAGAAAGAAGTGTACCAATGTATTTTTTTCTCTCACATATGACCTTTTTCATGTTGTGATAAGTTAGTCTACGTTTTTTGTTTAAGCTCTATATGACCTCATGACAACTGGAATGAGTTTCATTCTGATTAAATAACATGTGACGCTTATGCAGATTCGATACAGTTTGGGTGGCATGGAAATTGGATCTTGAAATAGTAGTCTTTCTTATCAAAGGTTGATAATGGATGTGTGGCGTATCTATTTTCGATGACATGATGTTAATTGTTCGATCATAGTTTTAATCAATACAGTAGGATTGGACAGTACCATACGACAGGGTTGAACAGAACTGGATATTTACTTTGAATATGATAGATAGTCATTTCAAATAAAATCTGCTACCCTCTACATTTCCTTTCTCATATGGCATTGCCATGTGTTACAAGGTATTGTTGCCAACTTCCAATTATCGACATACTTTCTAGGAGATATGGTAAAAGGTGTTGATGAAAGAATTTAAACACTTGTTGGTTGCCACCTATAATTGAAATGAAAAAGGATTTCATAGTGTAAAGGTGCAACGAGTGCACATCAAACTTTGTTCCTATCAAATAGAAAATTTCATTGAACAAACTATCTCCACAACTAGATGTAATAGTTTTTGCTATGTGCAATCCATGGGAGTCTATATGATGCATAATTCATTTCCAATGTGATTGAAGGTCTTTGAAAATGAGGGACAAGTAAATATGAGGTCCTCTAAGATTGCATATGGATAATTTTCTATAGAGTAGTGGTTCATAATGACCACTAACAGGATTAGCATCATGGAACAAGATGCAATATGGATCCCTGGATGTAGTTTTGTCGAATAGTAGATATCTTGTTTTTCTTGTTAATGCCCATATTCCAATTGATATATTTAACCAATTGGACTACCACTGTATCAAAATGTATCTCCCCAAAGTCCCCTCTCATGTGCAGGCAGAGTTGCAAATACAAACAACCGCATATTTGAAAAATACATAGTGATATCATGTATTCCATGCAACTGGCAAAGAAAATCAGATGCCAATTCACATTGATACGAATCTAATGCCTCAATGTCACAATTTTCTAAACAAGCCAAGAAATGATCTATCAATCCATTGTGTAGGTCGGTCTAGGAATAACGAAAATGCAATAGAACTTGAAATGCATCGAAGAGGCAATCTCCCACAGTATACGAGAATGCATCTAATCTAAAAATCCCATTTCTATACAATACATGGTCGATGTTATCATGTGCAATGGAGTCTGTATATATTTCATAGAACTCAACATCTATTGCTTTATTCATCATTTAATTTGTGATTTTCAAGATGTTTCTTAGCTATATTTAGATAATATGCAAATAGGAAAAAAAATAAAAATAAAAACTATAAGTCTGGAACTACATACCAAGTCCTCTATGTATTCTTCAAGCTTCTTTGTGTCAAATTAAATTCCCTGTGGTTGCTATAGCATATGAAAAACAAACAAAGTTATAGTGAACATTAAACCATATAGAAGAGATAACGCAAATGAAATAACACTATAAATTTTCTCAACAAAAAGACCGAGTATTTAAGGCATATCATTTTTGAACTTATTCTACTTGTGCATCCTATAAGTGTTTAGGTAGCCATTATATATAGTTTTACAATCCTATTCACCATTTATTTGCATCTCCAATATTCACAAATCAACACCAAAACAGATATGAAACGACTTCATGATGTCCTCCACTGAGAAAACCCATATACACGGTCTATCGGATAAACAAAAGTGGAAGAACTAAGCATTACAGACAATTACTACATGAATAGGACCAACACACAACACAACTTCTTAAGTTTTAAATTATCTTACAATATGAAGAAGATATTCTAAGATGTTTCAATTATCTTACAACATGAAATAAAATCTGATACAGATCAGCAAACTGGCCAGTCAGATTACAAAGAACCATTTCTGCAAGACGAGATTCATATCTGAAAATGGTGACGGAAGATTCTTTGCAAGACATAAAGGACGACATAAAACCAACAACTAAACGTGGTTTTTTATCCATAGAATAAAAGCAACCATGTCACAACCTACAAAGAAAGGATGACAAGGTCTTGGTAGATGCTTGCTCCACAATGATAACTATGAATTCATTTTGCAAACTCCTTTGCATTAATGTCTTCCAAAGAGATATGGTACGATGTCCAAGACATGGAAGTGGGCATATGTGATTGGAAGGGAACAACTTGAAAAAAAATGCACCAAACGTATGGTTTTCAGGAACATAAAATATGAGGAGAACATTCGATTTTCTTTTTTATATGTCACTATGGTTGCAACAGATGTGGGTTTTGTGTCCAGCATTGACATTCAAAGGGGAAAAAGACATTTTGGAAGGGAACATCCCAGAAAAAATGCACCAAACGTATGGTTTTTAGGACCAGAAAATATGAGGAGAAAATTTGATTTCCTTTTTTATATGTCATTATGGTTGTGACAGAGGTGGGTTCTGTGTCGAAAATTGACATTCAATAATAAGAACAAGAGATTAGTACACTCATGTTTCTCTCGCCATAGTAGTCACACACAAAGATTTTTTGTAAGAGGATTTTGACTCAGGCATTCCTAGTATTGAAAATTCTTACTTGTAAACTACAAATAGTAAACAACAAACAATGAATAAGAATGAAGCCATGGCATTGAAACTTACCCATGAATGAAGAATGGTAGAAGCGCAGTTCCAATCGTGGATGCAGAACCCCAACCATGAAAACTGCAACAACAGGTCCAACTGCATATGCAACACCTCAATCTTGCAAAGTTGAAGCAAACAAGAGCAAGCAACAAACAAAAAACCAGTGAACAAGCACCAAGAGGTCCAACTGTAGTTGTAGGACCTCAACTTTGCAAAGTTGAATCAAACAACAATAAGAAGCATCTAGTGAACCAACGAGAAAGTATCAACCAATGAACCAGTAATGCCCGTGAAGAACAATATTTCCCAAATTCACTGCAGACTAGATTGTATCCAAAAATTGGAGGAAAATGTATTGTAACACGCCTGTTAAGTAAAAATTTAAGGTTGTGAGGCTTGTTAGGTAAACATTTAATTCTCTCATAACCATCCAAGGGCCTCGCGTTGTGTAAAAATTTAAGAAAGAATGCAGTGTGGAAGGCCTATTTATGTACGTAAAAATGGCTCTTTAAGTACTTAATAATAAAATAATAAATAAAAATAATAACAATAACAATAGTTCGAATAATAGAGACTATGCAAAAAAAATTAGTCAAATGATAAACTAATACGAAGTCAACTAATAAAAAACTAACTCTCGATGCTCAAAACCTTGGATATCTAAACATTTCAATAAAAATAGTAAAAATTCTAAAAGACCATAGATGATCAAAAACTTTGGATATGCTAACATATAAAACATTGGGAATAATGAAGTTGGAAATAAGACCTAAAATCTATTATCCAATGAGATCATGACATATAATGTTTCTTTTATTTTTTTCCCTTGGAAAAAAGCGTAATTTTATTCATCTGAAGAGACAAAATTACATTATGTAGGTGCTTCAAGGAGCACTACACCTCATGGGTGTGCTATATGTTTCAATTTACTGAATACAAATTTAAAAAGTTACAGATCTATGATTCTTGATCATGTAGATAGTTCTCGGAGTATTGTCATGTTTATTTACATATATGTGCCTCCATTGATGCTGTGGAATTTATTCAAAATGTGAGATTTTTAATTCTTGGTCTTTGAAGTGCTTCAAAAGAGTATTTATACTGCTTGTTTTCAGAAAAATTTATGGCCTCTGTGATTCTTGATGTTCATACTATTCTTATTGTGCATCCTGTAAAAGTTTTGAGAGTCTCCATTTTTGTGCTATGTTATGTCCCATTGTCCAAGTGTAAGTTGAAGTCCATCTTTGGAGAGTGCATCCGCTACCATATTCTTGGTCATGTAGACATGGGAGATAGTGACAGAGTCAAAATTTTATAAAATATGATAAGTTTCCTCCAGAATGGGGAGGCAAAAATGTTGTGACATTTTTTAATTTTTCTTGACCAATTCACCACAATTTGAGAGTCTCCAAAAATCTGGATGTGTCGCTGATCATTTTCTTTTGTGAAGGAAAGTAGAAGTTTTAAGGTTAACAGTTCTACATGGTTATTTGTGCCCTATCCCAGTCCCAATTTTCTGTGAAAAAAGTGGGAGTTTATGAGATGTAAAGTGAAACTGCCTCCGCAAATATTATTCTGTGAGGCTCCATTGAAGTAGGCCCATGTCTTTGGAAGATCTATTTGTTCTGAAGTGGGAGTTTTTTGTCCTGTTCTAGTAGGATTTTGTGGGTAGGTGTGAAAGAATTGAAAGGCTTTGTGTTGTGGTTATTTCTGGAGGTGTAGATTTTTCTTGGAAGGTTGTTGAGTTTCTAGCCAGTCAAATGCCCCCAAAAATGATGGGAGGAAGGAATTTAAGTTCTTTGTGCTTGATTTCTTGAAGCCAATTTTTCCAGGCTTGTTCTAGAGTTGGTCCCTCTCATATGCAAGAAAGTCTTAGACTGTCTGAAATTTCCTTCCACACTCTTTGAGTGAAAGGGAAAGTAATGAGCAAATGTTGGATTGTTTCAACATTCATGAGGCATAGTGGACATCTGCTAGGACCTTCGAAATGTCATTTTTGTAGTATTTCCCAAGTGGGGATGTTTTGATTTAGGGCTGCCCATAGGAAGATTTTTTCTTTTTGTGGGCACTTTAATTTCCAGAGGCCCTTCCACCACTAGATGGGTTGTTGTTGAAATAGGTCTAAATAAAGTGCGATGTAACCCAGTTTTGGGGTGTATGCACCTGTTGGATCCTTTTTTCAAACTAGTTCGTCTTCTCTGTCTGAAAGTCTGATGTGCCCAAGATGTAAAGCTTTGATGTAGTTTATGTAGTGTAGTGTGGGAGTTCCAGTAATCCATAGATAATTTTCTTTCTTCCAACCTTGAGACCAAATAGTAGTTGTAATGGGGTTAGCCAATTGTGAGTGAATATATATTTTTCTCATGTAGAGAAATGTTGATTTATGTAGGGAGGATATGAGTATTCCCACTTCTTGGCCAGGGGTCCACTCCTAGACGGAGATGGTTCCCACATCCTACTTTCCGAGAAATACCTTCTCCTATAACTGGGAAGGAGAAAGTGAGGGATTTCCAGAATATGGATCCTTTGGAGGATTTTGTTGGGGATCTGATCCAATCTTCTACGGATCTAGGGGCTATATATTTTTGGTGAATAACTATGGACCATATATTTTTTCTGTTGATGAGCCTCCAGCATGTTTTAGAGGCCAATTCTTTGGAGAACAGGAAAAAAATTTTCACTCCCCACCCTCCTAGTGCCTTTGGTCTTGATATGATATCCCATTTTTCCCAAGTTTGGATGGTTTTTTCTTCTGAGCCTGACCAGATGATTCAAAAGCAAATTTTTCAAATTTTTTCTAGAATTCCTTTTGGGATCCAAGCTAGCGACATCCAGTAAACTGGAATGGATTCTAGTACTTCTTTTGTTAAAATGAGAATCCTTGCTTTGGATAGCCACATAAATATCCATCCAGATAATCTTTTCTCCAATTTTGAGATGAGCCATTTCCAGTCTTTTTTGAGATAGTTGTTTGGTTTTAGATGAAAACCAAGGTATTTTAAGCCCACTGAGAAGTCTAGAGAGGTGAAAGGGAAGTGTATTTTGTACAAATCATCTTCCTCTCTTCCCAATTATGAGAAGGAGAGGGTGGATTTTTTAATGTTTATTTGCATTCTTGTTGTTGATCAAAAGAGTGTAAGTATGTTGGAAAGTATTTTAGCATCCTAACTGTAGCCGTTGCAGATTATTAGAATGTCATCTATGAAGAGTAGATGAGTAAGTCTTTGGGTGGGGGTAATCTATATTCCATGGAATTCCCCAGTACTGACTACATTTAAAATTGCCCTGCTTAATCCTTCTTCCACCAATAAGAAGAGAAAAGGGCAAAGGGGGCATACTTGGCATAGTCCTTTTTCTGAGATGAAGAAAGGGGAGGAAAATCCATTAATAAGGACTACAAAGGAAACTGATGAAATGAAGGCCATGATCCATTTTATGAAGGGTACTTTGAATCCCAGATGGGTGAGGAGTAGTCTGATGTACGACCAGTTAACTCTGTCAAAGGCCTTAGAGAGGTCGATTTTTAGGATTGTACCCTTTGCTTTTTTAGTTTTCAGGGTGTSTAATCCTTCTTGTGCTACCCCTATGGCTTCATGGATTTGTCTTCCTTATAAGAAACCAAAATTTTCTTTTGAGATTGACTTGGAGAGGATTGGTTTCAGTCTTCATGCGATAATCTTTGCAATGATTTTGTAGATAYAGTTGCAAAGAGGATGGGATGGAAGTCATCAAAGGAAAGTGGCTCATTTACCTTTGGGATGAAAGTGGTATTGAGTGGGTTGTGTATTCTGACATTTTGTCTGGATTCCTCTATTACTTTGAGGATGTATTTTTTGATCATTTCGAGAAGCCCAGGTAGAATTCTATATTCCGTCCATCTGGTCCCGGGATTTTGTCCTTTTGAAAACTTTGCATTGTATCTTTGAGTTCTGATTTTGTAACTTCTGCAAAAAGGTTTTGATTGTTCTCCTCATCGGTGAAGGGGGGAAAGTATAGAGCCAATTTTATTATGTCAGCTAGGTTTGTTGTTTTGTCTCCTTTGAAAAGTGTTTGGAAGTGATTTTTCCCCAAATTTTCTAGTCCTTCAAAAGAGGTGACAGGTCTATCTTATTGATCCTTTAGGCCCCAGATTGTATTTGTTGTCTTCCTTCTCTTTGCATAGGCGTGGAAGAATTTTGTTTTTTCGTCCCCATTTTCGAGCTAGACTACCCTGCTTTTTAGTATCTAGGTTGCTTCCTTGTCATGCAAGAGTTTCCTTCTTTTTTCTTCTAGGGTTTTGAGCTCATCGCGAGAGGTGCTTGATAAGAAGGTTTAGTCAATATTTTGATAGAAAAGATCCAGTTGAATGTCAATGTTTTTTAGATCCCGTTCTTCTTCCTCCTGTTTCATTTTTTCCCAAGGGATGACCAATTTATTTATCCTTTTTAGATTGTCCATAAATTGTATGGTTGTCGGGGTTCCTTCTAAATCCCGTAGGGGGGTCCAATTGTCTTTGACCAGTTTTTGGAAATTGTCGTATTTGAGCTAGATTGAGTTGAATTTGAAAGGAGTTGTTGGCTTCTTTCGTCTATATTTGAGGGAGAGACAAACATGAGAGTGGTCTGATTCACCCCCTCTTCCTATCCATTGTCAAAACTGGAGTGGGAGAAGGGAAAGTGCTTCTGTTATTAGGAACCGATCTAATCTTTTTGCAATGTGTGTGTCCCATGTTCTTAAGTTCTTTCATGTGGGGAGAAGTTTGGTTGGTTCAGTGTCAATGAAGCCATTTGAAGTCAAAAGGTGGCTAAATAAAGATGATAATGGATCCGGATGGACCGAGGGGACCCATGTTTAAGCTTCTCCTATGGAGAAATTGAGGTCTCCTCCAATAATGAGATTTTCATTCCTTATGAGATATGTTTTGAAGAGGTTGTTCCAAAATTGAGTTATGTCTGAGTTTGGCCCATAAATGTTTAGAAGCATGAGGGTCTTCCCTAGTCCTTTGGCTAGTACCTCAACTCCTAGACAAGAATCTGAAGTCCATTAATTTAGGATTTTTATTTTCTTTTGGTTCCATCCTTTGACCAGGCCTCCTGATCTTCCAATCGCGTCCAGGCCCAAAAAATACCATCTCAGAAAGAGTTTTAAGAGGGATTGGTTTGTTGAGAATTCATCTGCAAGAGTCTCCTAGAGAAATAAAACATCAGGTTGGTGTGACATCACCAACCTCTTTAGAGCGGATTTTTTTGAAGGGCTTTCTAAAACCTGACAGTTGTAGAACAGTAGCTTAATGGGAAAACCCCTATTGGGGATTTTCTTGTGCTAAGGGACCCAAGGAGGGATTTTCGTCGGCATGAGGTCATCTGAAGCAGTGCTTGATATTGTGCCAGGGAGAAGTGAGAGGGTCAGCCTATACCTTTTTTTTATTTCTAGAGTTTTGGGGAAGCACCTAGACCTTTGTGATTTGTGGTGGAGACCAAAACCCAATGGTTGTGGAGATGTTAGCGAATAGTAGAGTTATGAGAGTCGTCTGTGGATGGATCCTCTGTGGTTTGGGATTTTGAGGAAGTGGGGGGAGAAACAATAGAGGGGGGTCTAGTAGGGACGGTGTCTCGGTGATAGTTGTGGTCGTGAGTGGTGGTGGAGGGGAAGCAGTGTAGGGGTGTAGGGGGAAGACAGAGAGTGGGATTCAACCATTTCGGAAAAAATTGAAAGAATTCTGAAAACCAATAAAAGGGTGGGGAATAGAGAGATGTGCACCTAGGAAATCATTGATCAAGAGTTGTGTCGAAGTCTTCAAAAAGTGGTCTAGAGAAGCCCCTTCTCTTGTAGTGGGAATTAATGCACGGGTGTTGTGGGGCGGCTCTAGATGATTCTCGAAAGGAGGATATTGTTGGATTTTTGTGTCTTGGAGTGTTGCAGAATCAGGGGAGGGAGTCCCCAAATTTTGTGACCCCATCGAGGGTAGTGACCCTTGACTGTTTCTGGCCTCCTTTGTCCTTGGCCTCTGTTTCCATCCATTTTGTAGTTTTTCCTTCTTCTAAAGGATTTTGTGCGATCTTTTACCACGTGTCCATACTCGTGGCATCGTCTACATCGGAAAGGCACTCCTTCATAATCTAGTGTTTGGACTCTTGTGTGTCCCAGGTCTGTTAGGTTAATGAACTCTCTTAATCCTTCCCCAATGTTAAGGAAGACCAAAATTCGTGAAACAACCATGTTTCTAGTAGTGCAGAGATGTATTCCCCAAGGAAATTTCTGAGTGCTTTGAAGCAATTTTTCGACCAGAGGTGAGGGGGTAGTCATGGGAGGCGGACCCATATGGGAATAGAGTTGAGTCTATCACAACTTGCATTGAACATGGGGTTCCAGGGTTTCATAAAAACTGGGGAGGAGTCAATAGTCCAGCTGGTGTGGATATATTCCAGGGATTATGTTTGATCGACAACGATGCTCATGAACCAACCTCTAGAAAGTCAAAATATGTTGGGAGAGTCTGTCTGATTTTCTCCCCATTTTGTAGTTGCCTAGGTTCATAGGGTTCTTTCACTGAAATGTCAGTCCTATGCTTTGGCTATGAGTGCTTTGTATGCCAATACTGAAACTCTAGCCATTGTGAGGTCTTCGCCAAGTGTGAAGTTGGAGTTGGCCTTGGACGACCCTAAGGATTTATTTCTTTTTCTTCTTTTTTGTCTAGAGAAGCCAGGGTTCCCTGGTTCATAGCTATAGGGCGGGAGAGGGTCTGGATATTTGTTAAAGTTGTAGTACCATTCATTGATATTATGAGGAAGGAGATGTGTTGCTATGAAGCCTTGATATGAAGTTGGGGAGATTTGACCCAGCTGTTAGGAGGGATCTTCAAGTGGTTGTAGGAAGTCTGTGGAGAATTTTGGGCTTTAATCTTGCGTCATCGCTCCCCTAAGGCTTGGGATTAAAAAATCGTGCTTGGAAGAGTATCAAGGTGAACTCCAAGTTCTCCTAGATCAAGGGTAGGTAATGGGGGGATCGTTGGGTCAGGGGCAGACCAAGAGATATCAGTGGAGAACAAAGAAGAGTAGAGAGTGTAGATGGTGGGGGAGAGTGGGGTAGTGGGGAGAGGGGGGGCGGGGGCTTTGAAGAGAGAGGGGTTTGAGAGGAGGTCACGGGTGAAGGGGGGAGACGAAGGAAGGATCCAGTGATCACGGTCAGTCCAAGTGGGGGAGACAGTGAAAAGTGGGGGTGAGGAGTATAAAAATCCTAAGTGGTGAGAGAGGAAGTTAGTTTGAGGGAATGAGGTAGAGAGCAGAGAGAATCTCAGAGAGATTTGCAAGGAATGCAGTGGGTAGGCAGAGGAAGGGGGACTTCCAGCTATCCCAAGCCATGGTATAGGTTCACCTGGATCCAAGGAGTAGTCCAGCTCATCATTGTAGGTTTTCATGGGTGGACTGCTATTGTTGGCAGGTTAGCCCATGTTTTTGGGAGGAGAAAAAACTAGAGGGAGGAAAGTGACGCTGAAGGCTTGAGAAGGGAGGGGAGGGAAGAGTGGGACGGAGAAAATGGGGGGAAAGGTGTGACTGGCCAGTGGTCATATTAAGGAGGGGGACAGAGCGGAGGTGTAGGGAGGTACCTTAGAAGAGCGGTAGGCTCGTGACCGCAGTAGACAGCCCACGAGCCTCTGTGGTTTGTGAACCACAAAGCGCCATATCCATGGATCACACATATATGTTTCAAAAAAGTATGTTGTATATCATAGATTAGCCTTCATCAGGCTACATCACCACTATAATGTTTCTTTTATTATATAAAAAATATTTTTTTTAGTTCTCTAGTTCGAACAATAGAGATTATGTAAAAAAAAATAGTCAAAGAACAAACTAATATGAAGTCAATGAATTATTGATCGCTATAGTCCCTCTACGTCTTTGCACGGACTAATAAGTTAATATGTTATAAAGTGGTTATGACAATTCACCAACATTATGATGTTGGTATGATATATAATTTATAATGTTGGTATAATATAATTTATAATAGTAAGATAATAAATTAATTTAATAGTTTTTAAAATGGTTAGGTCATGTTAAATATAAAAGTTATGAGAGTAAGTGATTTATAACATGAATAAAAAAATTGAGTAAGTAAAGAAAAATTCATACAAAGAGATATGTTAAAAAAATTATAAAATTTGTCGTATTAATAAGCAATTGTCCCATTAAATGAAAAATGTGAATTATTCACATCACAATCAAAACATTTCCATGGGAAGTAACAATATCATTTTTTAGTAAGCAAAAGTCAATAATGTGAAAGTTACCATATAACACTTTTACAAAATTTTGTATTAAATGTTTCTAATCTTATTTTAAATGTTTAAAACATAAAGATACACTTTAATTGATTTAGGTCTCATCGATAACCATTTTGACCAATCAAAAAATACACTCACACTTGTAAAAAGTTTCAAATTTATTTTTAATTTCCGAAAAAATTAATTTAATAACTTGATTTTTTGAAACTTTGAAAAACTTTGTAAAAATTTATTACATGCATTGAACCAATGCAAAGTCAAAGTATTTTGACCTTCAAATGAAAAGTATACTCACTACTTTAAGTGCTAATCATAAATGAAATGAGTATAATAATTTGTAAGATAATAATATTGTGTTCATTATTATTTGAATGTGTACATGATGAGTAATTAAAAAAATATCATATTGAACTCAAATTTATTTCTAGTGATTGGTTCATTAAACACTTGAGTATTCCAAAATCTAGTTACTTTGTATTGTAAGAGTCTTTCTTGTCCAATTTAGAGTTTTCTCTTACTAGATTCATATTAAGACATATCACCATATTCCTCGATAACTTTGTATTTGTCATATATACTCTTTAGAGATTTAAATTGAGGAGCACTTTAGATTTGGATGGTCTCCTTATTAGAATCGTCATTGAAAAATGATTGAACTCACCAAAGATTAGAGGCTCCTAAGTAGCATTGGTAGATACAAATGTTAAGAGATGGACATGATTGAAGCAAGTGTTTGATGGTAGTCCAGCCATCCCATTGTCAAACTATGTGTATCATATTTGCATGGTGCACCTAGGCTTCTTGGTGCAACTAACGGGATAGAAATTGTTTGTTTTTTTATTTTATGTAATTTATGATCATTTTAGAAAATGTGTTGAATACTTTAAGTACAACTTGAACGATATAGGTTACATATGGTAACCACCACATTGCAGTTGGTTATTTATTTTCATTATAAAATAATATATATATTCTATGGCTTGTCCACATTCCGACAATATAATCAACTTCCTCGTACAAAAACTCAATTATGACCACTATTTTTGTAAGTAAGATCTATATTAAATGTTAACAAAATTTACATATTTGTCTATAGTGGTTCAAATACCAAAAAAAACCCAAATAGTCCTATGAAACCAAGAGATACCAAGTTTGAGAGCCTTACCCTATGGGGAAACCAAGCCAAAATTTGAAAATGAGCATTCTGAGAAACATAAACCTAGATAACCAACAATTTATATTAACAACTAGGAGATTTCTGATAGTCTGGACACACAAAAAATTTAACATAACTAGAGTAAAAAGGTTGGACTTCATGTTATCTAGTGAAATGAGGAACCTAGGAGGCCGATGGGACATCATTAGCCTTATTTTCAATAGTTGAAGAAGACTTTGCCCTTGGATGATCGAAAACAAGGAGATGGAAGGAGACACCGTGGCGCTTGGCAATATGGGAGACCATTGAAATCATTTGAGTGTTCTTCTCCTCGAATGTATCCATACACCACTTTAGTTGTTTGAAATCCTAATCTTTGGGGATCATCCTCAATGCCACCATAATTTTAGTGTGCAACCCACATCAGAAATAATGCCTCCCACTTGATCACAGGTGCTTCACCTTGTTGACCAATATCCTATTCTGTTCGTTCATAAAGGGGGTTTTCAAATTGTGAAAAATAGATTCTATATATCACAAGTACTAGTGGGGATGGGGATGTAGGTATTTATAGGTATTGAGGGGTATAAAAGGGGTATCTAGTAAAAATAAGAGTTTATTTTATTTGAAATATGTATTGGGAGGGGGGTTCAACAAAAGGAATTTTGGAGGTATTTATCGATATCAAGTGAAAAAAGAGGTATTCTTTAATATCCCACGAACACGGGTGTTATGTCATAGGTTCACTGAGTGAAGACCATGTGCACTTGATTCTTGACCTCCTTGTCATCCTTGAAATCTCTAACCAATTTTGCCTCTGCTTCTAGAGAAGGCATGTATTCTTGGTCCTCCTCCTGAGGGAAAAATTCACGATAGAACTCCATTGCCTCAATGGTTTCCATAGAAGCACCCGAGCGGTCGGAAGGGGAAAGTCTGGGTCTTCTCCTACGAGGGGAATAATGAAATGGGAATGAGGGGATGAAGCTTGTTCAACAAAGACAGGGAAAATGGACTAGCCAAAACCCAAAGCATACCAAAGAAAGTATCATATCCAGGAAGCTTTGAAAGCCACAACCTGCCTTGAAAGATGATTTAACTTCTCCATTAACATCATACCAACAAGAGTGGGACATAACTCTACTTCAATGTGATGTTTGTTCATGAGTGAGAGCATCATACAACATGGTGTGCGAGGAGCTCAGATCATGTAAGTCATCTCCCTGTCCTTCAATTCCCTAATTGTCTTGATAACCTAACATGTCCTCCTTGCATGGGTTTTGTATTGGAGCCTTGACATCTAGAGCCACCACCCTCTTCACTGAAAAAATAAATAAATAAATAAATAAATAAATAAAATAAATAAATAAATAAAAATTGAACTTTTAGGTTTTCCATCGTGTAAATTTGATGAAGTAATTTTTGTTGAAATTGTAATTTTAGATAGAAAGGATTACTTTTTTTTAATGTAAAAATGGATACATTATCCTTGGAAACTTCTATTACAACTAAATTGCATAATGCTAATATTTTGTATATATAATTGGCATTGCCTAACTGTTCTACAAAATGGTTTTTTTTCGTCGTAATCCGACAACATAAATCTACACGAAATAACTTATTTTGTTGTTTAAAATCCATCTTTGAATGCAAAAATGGATTCAACATGCTGAAAAACCCTTGAGACACTCGAATTATACAAAAGTGATCTCTCAAATATGTGGATCTAACAATTTCCTGTCGGATTTCGGACAAATGTCCCCTAAAAAAATCGTCAAAAAACATTCATTTCATAAAACATTTAGACTACAATTTTATAACTATATTAATGTAAAATGATTTCACTCAAAAATTTAAAATGAGAATTTGTTATCCCAATAATAATAATAATAATAAATTTCATCAAATATTTAGAATATTTAAAATCTCATGTGAAAACACCCTCAACAAGTGTTGCATGGCAGCGTAGTCCCCTGCCTAAAAATTAATTTACCTAGAAAATTAAAAGTTAATTTGTTGAGTTAATTAAAAGTAAATTAAAAGTTAATTTACCCGGAAGAACTTAATTGTTGGTACAATTATTTGTTGATACCATCTTGGATACAAGAATTGCTAGAAATCAATGTGAAGAGAGTTGAACCAAGAAGATGGAAGATTGTAGAATTAATGATATCTATCATATAATATTAATATTAAATATCGTATTCATTATTAATATGTGATAATGTTTTATTAAATTTTATTCAATTAATTATTCATGTTTATTTTTATTTTTCATTTTTCATGTCTCGGTGTTCAGTGATATACATTTTGCACCCAACACTTCAATCATATACATTTTGCGTCTAACAATTATGTGATGCACATTTTGAAGACAACACTTCCATCATTTTCAATTCAATTATCATTTGCAATTAGACCCCAAACAACTGGAACTCGCACTCTCAAGCTTCACTATACCCGGGTTCACAACTTTTGGTAAAACAATGGTAAAACAACTAAGTAACATGGAAAAAAAGAAACTAGAAATTGGTTAAGTATACAAGACAAAAAGATAAATACACATAAGCCTATATATATTAAGCTATTGCACCAAAGGAAATAAAATGCACATATAAAAATATAGTAGAATAAAATAGATGTGGGTTTACATTTATAGTCATGCTTATGTATCACCAGCCCCACTGATTGCAACATGATATTTAGTAATTTATAAAATATTATAACATGGTACCAAGATTTATAGTAATTTATATAATGCTATAACACTTTTTACTTAAAGAATGGTATAAAAAATTATTTAAATTTTATTCAATATTATTTTTAATGTTTTTAAATGTAAATTTGAAATTTGTGAATTTTGATTTTGTTTATG
>ML777723.1:1325037-1364833 GCA_009831015.1 Picea engelmannii
TATATATATATATATATATATATATATATATATATATATATATATATATATATATATATATATATATGATTGGTTGTTAACTATGATTAGACAATTTTTATGTGGATTTACACTTAATTATAATTTAAAAAATTATAAAATCAAAATTTTACGTGTCCATATTAATTATGGCCATCAATAGTTATGTGTGCACATGTAACTTCTATTAATTAATTTAGATATGAAATAAATATGGTAATAAGAGTTTGAAATACTAAACATTCTCACTCTCCTTATTAATTATGGTCATCTTCATTATTAATATGTGATAATGTTTTGTTAAATTTTATTCATTTAATTATTCATATTTATTTTTATTTTTCATGTCCCCTTATTCACTGATATATATCTTGCACCACACTTCAGTCATATACATTTTTCACCCAACAATTTCGTAATACACATTTTGTCAACAACACTTCCGTCATTTGCAACGGAAATTAGTTAAGTATAGAAGACATAATATATATATATATATATATATATATATATATATATATATATATATATATATTGCAACAAAGGAAATGAAATGCAAGTATAAAAATATAGTAGAATATTATAACATTAGATTTAGTAATTTATAGAATATTATAACATTGTACCAAAATTTATAGTAATTTATATAATGCTATAACACTTTTTATTTAAAGAATGTTATAAACAATTATTTAAATTTAATTAATTTTTTTAAATGTAAATTTGGAATTTTGAAATTTTGATTTTTTTTTATGATAATAAAGGTTTGTACCTAGAAATTGATCATTCTTGAGTGTAGAGTTAAAATGGATATATATTATTTTATATTAATATTAATAAGTAAATTATAAAGTAAATTAATGATATCTATCCTATAATATTAATATTAAATATTGTATTCATTATTAATATGTGATAATGTTTTGTTAAATTTTATTCAATTAATTATTCATATTTATTTTTATTTTTCATTTTTTATGTCCAACTTGTTTTGTCCCGTGATGTACATTTTGCACCCAACACTTTCGTCATATACATTTTTCACCCAACAATTCTGGACTGGTTGGTTGGCATTATAGGGTTCACATTTATAGTCATGTTTATGTATCACTAGTCCCAACCGAACATGAAATTACTAATTTATAGAATATTATAACATTGTACTAATTTATATAATTCTATAACACTTTTTACTTAAAGAATAGTATAAACAATTATTTAAAATTTTATTCACTATTATAATGTTTTTAAATGTAAATTTGAAATTTTAGAATTTTGATTTTCTTTATGATAATAAAGATTTGTAACTAGAAATTGATCCTTGTTGACTCTAAAGTTAAAATGGATATATACTTGTATATATTATTTTATATTAATATTAATAAATAGACTATAAAGTAAAATTAATGATACTTGTAATATAATATTAATATTAAACATATTATTCATTATTAATATGTGATCATGTTTTGTTAAGTTTTATTCAATTAATTTTTCATATTAATTTTTATTTTTCATTTTTCATGTCCAACTTATTTTGTGATATACATTTTGTACCCAACACTTCTGTCATATACATTTTGCACCCAACAATTGTGAACTCCCTAATTCACATTTATAGTTACGTTTATGTATCAAAAGTACACCAACTACAACATGAGATTTAATAATTTATAGAATATTATAACATTGTACCAAGATTTATAGTAATTTATATAATGCTATAACACTTTTTACTTAAAGAATAGTATAAACAATTATTTAAATTTTATTCAATATTAATTTTAATGTTTTTAAATGTAAATTTGGAATTTTGAAATTTTGATTTTGTTTATGATAATAAATGTTTGTACATAGAAATTGATCATTCTTGACTCTAGAGTTCAAATGGATATATACTTGTATATACTATTTTATATTAATATTAATAAATAAATTCTAAAGTAAAAATTAATGATATCTATCATATAATATTGATATTAAATATAGTATTCATTATTAATATGTGAATGTTTTGTTAAATTTTATTCAAGTAATTATTCATATTTATTTTTATTTTTCATTTTTAATGTTTAGCTTGTTCCGTGATATACATCTTGCACCAACACTTCTGTCATATACATTTTGCACCCAACAATTTAGGATTAGTGGGTTCACATTTATAGTCATGCTTATGTACCACAACATAAGATTTAATAATTTATAGAATATTATAACATTGTAAGAAGATTTATAGTAATTTATATAATGTTATAACACTTTTTATTCATAAACAATTATTTAAATTTTATTCAATATTAATTTTAATGTTTTTAAATGTAATTTTGAAATTTTGATTTTGTTTATGATAGTAAAGGTTTGTATCTAGAAATTGTTAAAATGGATATATACTTGTATATACTATTTTATATTAATATTAATAAATAAACTATAAAGTAAAATTAATGATATCTATCCTATAATATTAATATTAAATATTGTTTTCATTATTAATATACGATAATGTTTTGTTAAATTTTATTCAATTAATTATTCATATTTATTTATAATTTTCATTTTTCATGTTCCCGTGTTCAGTGATATACATTTTGCACCCAACAATTCCGGACTCGTGGAGTCTTTTGTTTTGTTCACATTTATAGTCATGTTTATGTATCACGAGTCCTACCCATCTCAACATGAGATTTAGTAATTTATAGAATATTATAACATTGTACCAATATTTATAGTAATTTACATAATGCTATAAGTTTTTTACTTAAATAATAATATAAACAATTAGTTAAATTTTATTCAATATTATTTTTAATGTTTTTAAATGTAAATTTGGAATTTTGATTTTGTTTATGATAATAAAGGTTTGTACCTAGAAATTGATCATTTTTTACTCTAGAATTAAAATGGATATATACTTTTATAGCATATCTATTTATATGTATCATTAGTCCTATCCACTACAACATGAGATTTAGTAATTTATATAATATTATAACATTGTGATAATATGTGATAATGTTTTGTTAAATTTTATTCAATTAAATGTTTATATTTATTTTTCATTTTTCATGTCCCGCTTGTTCCGTGATATACATTTTACACCCAACAATTATGTCATATACATTTTGCACCCAACAATTAGGGTTGACATACTAGTTGGTTCACATTTATAGTCATGTTCGATATGCATCTTGCACCCAACAATTCTGTTATATACATTTTGCACCCAACAATTAGGGTTGGCGGACTCACAGGTTCACATTTATAGTCATAAACCATTATACTCATGCTTATGTATCACGAGTAGGTATGCAACATGAGATTTATTAATTTATAGAATATTATAACATTGTACCAAGATTTATATTAATTTATATAATGCTATAACACTTTTTACTTAAAGAATAGTATAAACAATTATTTAAATTTTATTCAATATTGTTTTTAATGTTTTTAAATGTAAATTTGAAATTTGGGATTTTGTTTATGATAATAAAGGTTTGTACCTAGAAATTGATCCTTCTTGACTCTAGAGTTAAAATGAATATATACTTGTATATACTATTTTATATTAATATTAATAAATAAACTATAAAGTAAAACTAATGATAACTATCCTATAATATTAATATTAAATATCTTATTCATTATTAATATGTGATAATGTTTTGTTAAATTTTCTTCAATTAGATATTCATATTTATTTTTATTTTTCATTTTTCATGTCCCTCTTGTTGATATACATCTTGCACCCAACACATGAGATTTAATAATTTATAAAATATTATAACATTGTACAAAAATTTGTAGTAATTTATATAATGTTATAACATTGTTTACTTAAAGAATAGTATAAACAATTATTTAAATTTTATTTAATATTCTTTTTAATGTTTTTAAATGTAAATTTGCAATTTTGGAATTTTGATTTTGTTTATGATAATAAAGGTTTGTACCTAGAAATTGATCCTTCTTGACTATCTAGTTAAAATGAATATATAATTTTATTATTTTATATTAAAATAAATAAATAAACTATAAAGTAAAAATTAATATTATCTATACTATAATATTAATATTAAATATGGTATTCTTCCCCTCGGATAGTGAGTGTGTTGTTAAGTTACTCCGTGATGTTAAATTCACCGGTTCAAAACCTGTTGGGACAAACCTGCCGGACAAAAAGTCCAGCCATGTTAAAGGTTGGTGTGACTTAGGCCGGGTGCGATCCCGGCTTCCCAGCTTAGATGCCCCTGAGTCGTGGTTTGTGGTTTGCGATTAGAGGCTTAGATGTCCCTGAGTTGCGGTTTGTGGTTTGTGATTAGAGGGAAAAATGAGATTCAGTAATTTATAGAATATAATAACATTGTACCTTAATATAATTTTTAATGTTTTAAAATGTAAATTTGGAATTCTGAAATTTTGATTTTATTTATAATAATAAAGGCTTGTACCTAGAAATTAATCCTTCTTGAATATAGAGTTAAAATGGATATATACTTATATATGCTATTTTAAATAAATAAACTATAAAGTCAAATTAATGATATATATACTATAATATTAATATTAAATATAGTATTCATTATTTTTTTATTTTTTTTAATTTAGAGTTTGTATTGATTCTTGGTCAAAAATACAAATGTCTAATAGGAAGTTATCTACATGGCAATGGTGCCCTATTGAGAAACCACCTATGTCAGGTGTCCAAGTTCAAAGATGGAAACGGTGACCATATGGGAAACCACCATTGTCCAATGTCGAGTACAGAAATATAAACTGTGCTACGAGGCCACATAGGGACAAACTTATCATAGAACCATATGTCATGCGTATGGAGGAAAAAAATGCTACTATGGCACATAGGGCCAAAACAAGAACAACAAGAAAAAAGAGCACGGGATGACATTAGTAACCTGTTGACGGGCGAAATCGACCGTCCGTCAACTAAGAGAGTGGAACCGGTCCGGGGTTGTCTAATAACCCAAGCCGTTTGGGATGAACCACCCTGACGGGTTTAGCGGCTCCGTTATCTGATCTAAAGTCCTAAGAAAACAAAAGAAAACTAATCTAAACTAACTAAAAATAAAACTAACTAATGAACTAATCTAATTAAAACTAACTACTAAAACAAACTAAACTAAACTAACTAAAAATAAATAAATAAAACTAACTAATCTAACTATTCTATATATACAATCTACTAACTGATATTATACTAACTCTAACTAATTAACTATCTAACTACTAACTGAAATATAACTTATTCACAAAATGTACAATATTGACAATTTACAGATTTAAATAAAACCTGCAAAACTCATTAATATTCTGCCCTAAGACAGTAAAAGAAATTTTATTTCTTTTATAATTTTATGAACAGAAATAAAACAGAAAAGATAACTAAACTAAATTACTAATCTAAACTACAAATATGTCTAATCAAATTAACAAAAATAATCACAAAATAACCTAGAAATATGCTCCAGATTTTCCCTGTGTATGATGACTATGCTAGCAGATCGGAGGAAGGAAACTCGCACCGGATAATCTAGAAGATTCTCATAAACGATAGTTGCAATGCTCTTTAAGTTTGTTTATAGGACAAACAAGACATAAAAATCATAACAATTATATGATTTATAAATCTCCACAATTAGGTAAACCTGTTATGCAAAGACTTATACAGAATAATCCAATTGATGAAGAAGAGAAATCTTTCTTTCATAAACTGAATCAAGTAATTGCTATGTTTTTAAATACTAGAAGAAATCAGATATGGATCACATTAACTAATTCATATCATTTGCAAAAGACTAAGATAGCTAAAGTAGTCATTAATCAAATGCAAACTGATAACATAAACATGAAACAAAAGATTGATATTATGAAAAGCTAAAGTTGTAGTAGAACATCAACTTCTGTCTCAGTTTGTATTATCCTTGTTCTCCCATGAATGAGGATGCCCCTTATTACAAAAATAATAAGTATTTATAAGTTTTTTCCACAGGGTAAAACCTCCCTGTGGAAGTTATCACACTGTTTACATAAATCTGGGAAGATATTCCCAATTGTAACTAAACTAAGTAACTACAATAAAACTAAAACACCTAAATATCTCTTGAACTGCCCAACACATCCCATGCAATTCGAATTTACCTGAAACAGGTCAGAGATTGAAAAGTTAGAGAGATATTTTACTAATAAAATGATAGAAAATTTAATTCTATAGACTAGCTACAGAATCGTCTGATTCTATAGCTGGTCTAAATAAGGTACAGAATCTACATTCAAATCGATTAAAAAAAATCTTTTCAAGATTTCAATTTAATTGATATCAATAATCATTTGAAAATAAACCATTTAATTTGAAGTTGTTATATCATTCAAAACTAAACAATATCTGAATTAATGAATGCCTACAGAGATGGGCGTATTTCGTTTCCTGTGTCACCACAAAATCGAATGAACAGAGGCATAATCCAACCATCGTGAAATCATTTAGTATCAATTTGGAATCGACACAATCAAAACAAATCGCATACAATTGTTATGCTATCTGATCAGCAAGGGATACGATCGAAACCAAACAAGATCGCCATCAAATCATTATCACTGTGTTGACATAGCCACGAATATTCAAACTGGCGCGAAAATTAATTTAAACCAAATCGTAACAGGATCGATTGATTAGCAACAGAATTCATAATTTGTTATTGCAAATTGGACAAATAGGATTGATCGACTTTGATCAAAACGAGATCGTTCCAATCAAATGAATCACAACTGGATTTGATCAAATCGTTTTACAATTTTAAAACTAGACAGAGCAGTAATCATAATCGGAATCCAATTCCCAAAAATGATCGAACTAACAACGATCTGATCATGCGAATCAATCATCTAGGTATAACAATAGTCATTGTTCCATAATTCGGGTGTAGTTGCACAGGTTAAACGAGATTATTGCTTTTATAAAAATAGAGTATTTCTAACCAGAATGAATTCAACAGAATGGTACTTATGATTTGGAAAATCATATAACACAGCATATCGTAACAAGTATCTTCCCGAAAACATTAACCAATATCAGCATAGAAATGATAACGAGATCGAATCCGAGCAAAATCATATTCTAAATTAAGCATAAAAACTTGCCATGCGGAGTAGATACAAAATGAATTGTATTGAAAACACACCATTACTTTCGTTACTTCACTCAGACAAACTTAGCAAATGAAATCCAAACGAATAACCATTCAAATCCAATAAAAATCTATGAGCAAATCATATATGAAATCGAAATTCATTCTATTTTTATCAAAACGATACTGACGCAGACGGCCACCCAGGGCACATCCACTCCCACCAGGACCTTCTTTTTCTTAGGCCCAAAGAGATAAAATTTATCTTCAACTGCATGTCGAAAGTTCTCGGCACCCACAGGATGCTCTACTGACGATCTCCCTTGGGTCTATCGGGAAATCGGACCTCATGTAATAACGTGTCCTTAACTCACGGAATCGGGTCTCACCAATCCCCGAATCTCGATGATTTCTCGCCCACGGCTTCCTTGCTCCTTCCACTAGATCCTTCTCCACATGACCTATCAGCCCACTGGACCAGGCCCTTTTTCCCTATCGGAACTTCGGAGTTCATGAGTTTTCAATGCGAAGAACTCACATCCTTGGGATCTTCGATCCCTGATCTCTGATGCCACTTGTCCTCGGCTCTGACACCTGTGGCCCCCGCTCCAATGGTAATTGGAATTTCAGGGTTCAAGAATTCGTGATTCCTGTTGCGCGATGTCACAGACCCTTCCAAGTCCCAAGCTCCGATATGGAGTGACACCTGTCGACTGCCACAATGGTATAGCAGTGGGACCCGTTGCAGTTCGGAGTTTCGTGACTCCTCCGTGATTCTCTCGACACCAAGAATTCTAAAGTGTCGAACTTCGATGCACATGCAGGCACTCTCCTCCACGTCACCCTCTCCTCATCACGCTATCGGGCATCGCGGGATCACGATTTCAATTGTAGCATTTCCTTTGCATGGAAAAATCCCGAATGTCGAACCCTGACTCTCTGGGACTTCTGACACGTGGCTAGTCCGGGATCTATGGCTATAATCCTTTCGGGAAATCGCGGGTCACGATTTCTCCCAGTGATAATTCTATGTCACTGGAGACTCCGATTCTCCGATGAGTCAAGTTTCGATGAGCTCTGGCTCCTTCCCTGTGCGTTGAGGGTCTTAAACCGTGCGCGTCTTCCACTAGATCTGACTGTTGTCGGGACTTCGCTAATCTTCCATGTGAATCCTGACCGTCGATTTCTCCTCTTTGAGGATTTCTTAAGAGTGACTAAGTGTTCCTTCTTGCACTTTGCCCTTCAAATCCTGCGCTTGGAACTCATTCTTGAAACGTCCATGCACAACTCCCAATTCTTTCCTTTGATTATACCATGAAGGTGCTACCCCTTCTGAGCTTGTCAACTCTGACTCTCTCAGAGTAACTTACGCTCACACGTCTTGCGCTTAGTATTCAACAACCCCAAGTGTTGAATATTTCAGACTCTGTGCCCTTCCTGCAGCAACAATCTCTGACTTCTTTTGCTCAGATTAACAAATGAGACTTCTTCCTTCAACCTGCACACTCCTTGCACAGTTGCAACGAACCACTTCCACTTATGGGAAGATAAGAACAAAAGTTAAACTATCGAGCCCTCATCAACGCACTCCTTGTGGATGAATTCAACTTCACTCTTTGCAGGAATCTCCTGGCTCAGACAGAGAAACAATTGAAACTTATTCTCTCTCTCTCTTAGACTTCAGTTAAACCCTGAAATCACATGCACAGCATATACAAAGAAAATGCATAACCAGAAAACAAAAATTCATGAGCACTTAAACAATCTACACAGAGAAATGACACCAGCCATGAGTTTGAATCAGAATTCCATTCTATTAATTCAACATATGTACATGGGTGTTCTACACAATTTCTCTGCTTGCTCCTCTCTTATGAATGCTTGATTCTAATGTTACAATGGTACAATGAGGGTGTCTATATCTATTTTCCCTCCTTCCATCTAAAACTGTCTAATCTGGAAATAAAAAATCCTATCTACCTGCATTAAATCTATTAAATGCCTCCTATCTATTTCAGACAAGAGCGTATGGCTCGAGGTCTAATACATCATACAAAAGCGCTCCTTCATAAAGGGTTCATTAAAGACTTGCGCCACAATCCCAAAACACTTTTAAAATTTTGGGTTGGTTTTCCCAGTTGATCTCCACTTGATGTGTTGGCTCGCTTGCTGAGTTGGCGATGCTCCTGCATCATACTCCTCGGCTTGAAAGATTTCATGGGCTCCTGTCCATGAGCTCCTGCACGGTCTTTCCATGCTTTTGAATGACTGTTTATGTCTCCTAGCTAGTATCTTCCACTGGATGGTTCTTCCATTTTACCAGATACTCGAAGTATTGCTTCCGTCTGGTCTTTTTTCTCACCCTTTTGTCAAGTATACGTTCCATCTGTGGTTGTTCTGCAATTGACATCTTCTTCTGCCACTGAATCTTTGGTTGTTCATCACTTACAGCTCCTGCTTCTTCAGCCTTATAAGGATATAAGTCTGAGACATTGAATGTCGGAGATATTCCAATGTCATCCAGAAACTCAATTTCATAAGTGTTTTCTCCCAGTTTCTTTAGGACTCTGCATGGCCCAATTTTCTTCATTTTTAGTTTGTTCTATGTTCCCCTTGGGAACCTTTCCTTCCTCAGATGTGCCAGAACTATATCCCCAACTTCAAACTGAAGTTGTCTCCGATGCTGATCTGCTCTGTGTTTATATTCCTGGTTTGACTCCAGCAATCGCTACTTCACTCTGTTGTGAAGTTCTTCCATCGCCTCTGCAAATTCTTCAGCGCTTGCGCTCTTAGTCATTATCTGCTCTGAATCCCTTAGCTCAGATACTCCTCTTGGCTTCCTGCCATATACAATATCAAATGGAATTTTTCCTGTGCTTCTATTCACTGAGTCGTTGTATGCAAAATCTGCCTGTGGCAACACATTGTCCCAGCTGTTGTGGTGCTCTGTCACCAGGCTTCTTAATAAATCTCCTAGGCTTCTATTCACCACCTCTATTTGTCCATCCGTCTAAGGATGATAGGCTGAACTAAACATTAAGTTAGTTCCCATATTCTTCCAATGTGTCCTCCAGAAATGTCCAATGAACTTTGTATCCCTGTCCGATACTATGCTTCTGGGTAAACCATGAAGTCTAACAATCTCCTTGAAGAACAAATTTGCGATATGAGTCGCATCGCTGGTCTTCTGGCATGGAATAAAATGTGCCATTTTGGAAAACCTGTCAACCACTACAAAGATCGAATCATGTCCTCTTTGTGTCGTAGGTAATCCCAATACGAAATCCATATTGATTTCCTCCCACGGCCTCTCAGGTATGGGTAAGGATTGATAGAATCTCGCATTCTGCTTTCTGCCCTTTGAATGTTGGCAAATTCTACATCTGTCAAAAAATTTCTTGACATCTTCTCACATCTTCGGCCAGAAATATGCTTCACTCAGCTTTGCAAATGTCTTATCATGGCCAAAATATCTTGCTAATCCGCCACTGTGCTTCTCTTTTAGAAGATTCTCCCTCATGGAGCAATGTGGAATGCATAACCGATTTCCTCTGAATAACAGTCCATTTTGGATCATGTAATCTATCCACGGGCTTCTGTCTCTRAGAACTAGATTCTCAGTTGCCTCGTATGCCTCTACAAAATCAACATCACCTGCATACATGTCCTTAAGATTTTCAAAACCCAATGTTTTGACTCGAAACTCCTGCAGCAATAAACACTTCCTACTCAAAGCATCAGCCACTTTGTTAGCAGTCCCTGAAATGTGTTTAATTACAAATGTAAAATTCTACATATACTCTACCCATTTAGCATGTTTCTGATTCAGCTTCTCCTGCTGAGTCACAAACTGTAATGCATGATTATCACTATAAAGAACAAATTCTTTCGGGATCAAGTAATGCCTCCACTTCTTCAGTGCCTGTATGATAGCATAAAATTATTTTTCATACGTGTAGTATTTCACCTTTGCCTCATCTAGCTTCTCGTTGAAATATGCAATTGGTCTGTCCTCCTGGCTCAAGACCGCTCCTATGGCAAAGTCACTTGCATCACATTTCACCTGGAATACCTTTGTGAAATCCGGCAACACCAAAACTGTTTGTTCCGTGATCTTTCGCTTCAACAGATTGAAGCTCTTCTCTGCCTCTTCAGTCCAATGAAAATATTTATGTCTTTTCTTGATTGTGTCCATCATTGCTGCGCTAATTCCACTGAAGTTCCTAATAAATTTCTGTAGAAACTTGTCAATCTATGGAAACTTCTCACCTCGAAAACATTTCTCGGTGATGGCCAATTTTTTATTACCTCTACTTTACTTGGATCCATCTTCAATTCATTTTCCGATATGACAAACCCCAAGTAAATGAGTTCTGTCTTCATAAATGAAGATTTTCTCATTTTGATCAACAGCTTCTCTTGCTGTAGCATCTCCATTACTGCAGCTAAATGCTTCAGATGCTCTTCTTTCATTTTGCTAAAAATCAATATGTCATCTAAATAAACAATAACAAACTTACCAATGAATTCCTTCAGCACTTCATTCATCAGCCTCATGAATGTACTCGATGAATTCGTCAAACCAAACGGCATGACTAGCCATTCGTACAACCCTTCGTTGGTTTTGAAGGCTGTCTTCCATTCATCGCCTTCCCTCATGCGAATCTGATGGTATCTACTTTTCAAATCTACCTTTGAAAAAAATTTGGCTCCACTTAAACAGTCCATCAAGTCATCAATTTGTGGCAATGGAAACTGTACCTGATGGTTATCTTGTTAATGGCTCTGGAATCTATACACATTCTCCAACCTCCATCCTTCTTTGGACTCAGTACCGTTGGAATGACACATGGACTTAAACTCTCCCTGATTAGTCCTTTATCAGCATTTCTTGCACCTGCCTTTTAACTTCTTCGTTCTCCTGCGGCGTCAACCTGTACGCGACCTTATTCGGTAAACTGGCTCCTGGTATGAGGTATATGTGATGACTCACGCTCCTCATCGGCGGAAACAAATGAGGTAATTCGTCTACCACTGTATCAACGAACTCTTCCAACAATTCCTGAATTTCCTCCGGCAGATCATCCACTCTTGTGCTGGTCAAAACAACCCTTGGTTTCCTAACCACAAAGAATTGTGGATCTTCCTTCTTCTTTACCTCTGCCAGAAGTTCCTTTCCACTCATGAGAAGTACCCTATTGTTCACTTCCGGTTTCACATCCTTATCTTTTATCGGAAGTAACATGTGTGTTCTCCCATTCTTCTCTAAAGTGTTCGTATTCATCTTCCCATCATGAACTACGTTTCTGTCATACTGCCATGGTCTGCCTAGGAATAAATGACATACATCCATAGGAATAACATCACAGAGAATTTTATCATTATATCCTCTTATCTTGATGTCAACCAAACACTATTTAGTGACACTCACCTGATGTCCCTTCTAAAGCCATGATACTTTATATGGACTCGGGTAATCATTCGTCTCCAGCTCTAGTTTCTCCACCATCTTGGTTGAAACGAGATTGTCGGTGCTTCCGCTGTCCACAATGACCTTACACTTCCTGTCCTTGGTCTTGCATGCAGTTCTGAAAAGTCTGCTTCTCTGAGCTGTGTCCTCCACCTCCTTCTCGGGTGTTAAGAGAACTTTATGCATCATCAGTGACCTTCCATCTTCTACGTCTTCTGCTTCAGTAGCTCGCCTCTGTGCCTCGGCGATGTGAGCTTCTCCTTTATCTTTCTTTCGATCTGGACAGTCAACTGCTTTGTGCCCATTCTTTCCACATGTGTAGCATGTGATGATTCCTCCTCTACCTCTTCCTCTACCTCTGGTACGAGGAAAAGTACTATTATTAGCGTATCCTCTACTCTGTTCTATGTGCATCATTCGTTGTTCAGCGTGTTTTCCTCACTGAGAACTTCCACCTCTTTCCATTCTGGTCTGAGGCTTCTTCCAGTCATCCTTAGGTTTCTGAAACCTGTCTTGGGCGACTGATTTTCCTCTCAGCTGGCTCTTGCCTCGACCTCGCTGTGCTGGCTTACGGCTTAGCTTTTCCTCAGCTTTCAACGCCATCTGATACGTATCCTCCACCATTTTGATGGTTTTCATACTCATTTCATCTTGGATATCGTATCTTAAGCCATTCATATACCTAGAAAATTTTTCATCATCGCTCTCCCGATGACCTGCTCTGATATTGAGCTTGTAGAATTCTTCGGTATACTCCTTTACCATCATCAACTTCTGTCTCAGGTTCTCCATTCTCCTAAACAACGTGATCTGATAATCCCTTGGGATGAACTTCGCTTTCATCTTCGTGATCATTCGATCCCAGCTTTTGATATTTTGTTTTCCTTTGGAACGTCTATCTGCTTGAAGCTCGTCCCACCATAATGCTGCGTGTACTTTCAATTTCGTGACAGCATGCCTGACCTTTTTATCCTCTTCGATGTCCTCATAATCGAAGTAGGTGTCAAGAGCTCTAATCCAATCCAACAACTCCTTTGCATCCAGACTTCCTTCATAGACTGGAATGTCTATTTTTGTCTTTGAACTCATCCGAGTGATATCTTTAATCAATCGCTCATTGGCTACATCTTTGGCTGCAACTTCTCCTTGTTGTTCGGCTTCCACTTCGCCTTAGGAGTCACTCAGATCTCCAACACTTTTTGTGCGTCTCTGCGCTGCTTCCATGTCTTCCGAAGTGCCGAACCCCGATGCACATGCAGGCGCTCTCCTCCATGTCACCCTCTCCTCGTCACGCTATTGGGCATCGCGGGATCACGATTTCAATTGTATCATTTCCTTTGCATGGAAAAATCCCGAATGTCGAACCCTGACTCTCCGGGACTTCTGAAACGTGGCTAGTCCGAGATCTATGGCTATAATCCTTTCGAGAAATCGCGGGTCGCAATTTCTCCCAGTGAGAATTCTATGTCACTGGAGACTCCGATTCTCCGATGAGTCAAGTTCTGATGAGCTCTAGCTCCTTCCCTGCGTGCTGAGGGTCTTAAACCGTGCGCGTCTTCCACTAGATCTGACTGCTGTCGGGACTTCGCTAATCTTCCCTGCAAATCCTGACCGTCGATTTCTCCTCTTTGAGGATTTCTTGAGAGTGACTAAGTGTCCTTCTCGCACTTTTCCCTTCAAAGCCTGCGCTTGGAACTCGTTCTTGAAACATCCACGCACAACTCCCAGTGCTTTCCTTTGATGATACCACGAAGGTGCTACCCCTTCTGAGCTTGTCAACTCTGACTCTCTCAGAGGAACTTACGTTCGCACGTCTTGCGCTTAGTATTCAACAACCCCAAGTGTTGAATATTTCAGACTCTGTGCCCTTCCTGCAGCAGCAGTCTCTGACTTCTTTTTCTCAGATTAACAAATGAGACTTCTTCCTTCAACCTGCACACTCCTTGCACGGTTGCAACGAACCACTTCCACTTCTGGGAAGATAAGAACAAAAGTTAAACTATCGAGCCCTCATCAACGCACTCCTTGCAGATGAATTCAACTGCACTCTTTGCAGGAATCTCCTGGCTCAAACAGAGAAACAATTGAAACTTATTCTCTCTCTCTCTCTCTCAGACTTCAGTTAAACCTTGAAATCACATGCACAGCATATACAAATAAAATGCATAACCAAAAAACAAACATTCATGAGCACTTAAACAATCTACAAAGAGAAACGACATCAGCCATGAGTTTGAATCAGAATTCCATTCTATTAATTCAACATTTGTACATGGGTTTTCTACACAATTTCTTTGCTTGCTCTTCTCTTATGAATGCTTGATTCTAATGTTACAATGGTACAATGAGGGTGTCTATATCCGTTTTCCCTCCTTTCATCTAAAACTGTCTAATCTGGAAATAAAAAATCCTATCTACCTGCATTAAATCTATTAAATGCCTCCTATCTATTTCATACAAGAGCGTATGGCTCGAGGTCTGATACATCATACAAAAGGCGCTCCTTCATAAAGGGTTCATTAAAGACTTGCGCCACAATCCCAAAGCACTTTTAAAATTTTGGGTTGGTTTTCCCAGTTGATCTCCGCTTGATGTGCTAGCTCGCTTGCTGAGTTGGCAATGCTCCCGCATCAGATACCATGAACAGGATGATCACTGAATGACAGAGGTATTTGGATGAGTGACTAAGCTATTTAAAAACTGAATTCAAATCATTATATCAACCTAGATTATTTACAAAAACGCTGTCAAAACCATACCTGTATAGCGACGAGGCTGCTTGATTATGCCAATTTGGAATTTACAACAGTCGTGGCTAATTCTATGTTTTTGAAAAGGATGGAGCCGGTTGTCTTTTGCTTTTTATTTTTCTCTTTGAGCTTGGCCTTTTGACTGGTTAGCACTGCAATTTGATCTTACAATGATTGAATCTTCGACTGGAGTATAGGAACATCAATATAATATCATTCTAACCATGAATTGCATTGGTCACAGGGTGACTGTGTGGGTTTAGAAAGAGTAGGCAAGGGTTTGGCCAAATGACCAAGGGTTTCACGAGGCAATTTAATACCCGGGTAGTGAGGGTCATTCTTTAGGCAGGGAGGAAGGTTTGGTACAAAATCAAAAGGGGGATCAGGACATAAACCTTGCGAGTAGGGGTATTCGCTAGCTAGAAAACGTTCAACATCAGAATTGGAATCTTCTCTTAGGATGATAGGGTTGGACTCGACAGAGCGTTTTGGTTTGTTTCTAGCCATTCTCGAAATGAGTTGGGCATTCCTTTTCCCTTTGGCATTGGCAGTAAGGTTTTCCATGAGCTTTTTGCTCATAGGCTTTTTAATGGCTTTTGTACTCTTAGTTACAGTGTCAGGTAAGTCAAAACCAGGGTTGGCCGAGGGTTTAGGCAGTAGGAGATGTAAGGGTACGGGCAGTTCAGCCTTGGTTTCAATTACCACAGGTTTATCAACTTGTACAAGGTCTGTGTCCTCAAAGCCATTACGGGCGATGAAATCCCTCCAACTATCACCATGCGAACTCAAATGATAAACAACGATGAGCTTAATAAGCCCATGGTGGAATAGGCTATTGTCAGCCTTCTGCCTCTTAAAATTTTTCGACATTTTATACAGGCTACGATGAAAGCAAAAAGGCATGTTTAGAGGATACCCTATAAAAATCATCAGCAAACGCAGGTTGTAGAGGAACACAAGTCCGTATCGACCTTCACAGGTCACAAACTGCTTGACTAGCATTAATAAGTCATGCCATCATGGTTTGAGCATAGATATGGGCATACCTCTGTCATAAGAGGTGACTTTGCATGATAGAAACAACAATGTCCATGGCACTTCCTTGACCTTGCAATTCTTAAACCAACGTTGTCCCAAGGCAGGTAACCCTGTGGCAAGATTGATAAACTGTTCATCAGTCTCTAACTGTATGTCGCCCACCTTGGCTCAATAGCCATCGAAGGTTACGACAAACTGTCATGCTACACAAAGGTTAAAACCCTCAAATCTTTGTATAAAGGGAAGCCAGCCATTTTCCTCTAGGTCACTGCGGGCATTGTCAAACATTAACAGGGCTTGGTGGCCATTGGGCTCGACTCGCATGACTGGTGCCATGAGCCGGACGCATGGTAATCGAAGGGTTTGGATCACCAACACACACAAGAGCCGAGCTACCCGAGCTAAGAGAAATGAACGATCAAAAGGGATAAGCATAAATGCGAGCATGCGAAGGTGGTGGAGTCTGTCATGCAAAATATTCATTATCCAAGTACAACTGCCGATTTACATAGTTGTTCAATTCATAATAGTAGTTCAACCATCGAGTCATGTGCCCAATTAATGAAATCAAATGTGTATACCAAATGCGCTCAATCGTAATTCCATAGTGTTTAAACACCCGACTTATAAATCAAAACCAAAATCAACTTTGCACCAATGTATCAGTTCATACAATCAAAAGTTTAACCAAGGTGCCAAAACAATATTCATATAGTCGACAAGCCAAAGGTTATGAAAAGATTAGCATAAGGATTATATCATATATATATATATATATATATATATATATATATATATATAATTTAATCACAATCCCTATGCATTTTCATAGAATAAATGATCAGGCAAGTCATATAAAGTGCAAATCCCAATGCTAAATGCCTTACAAACTCAATAAAACCAAGTTATACAATCAATCGAAGTATGAGAACTGATCAAAGGATCTTGCCAGTTGTATAATGATCAATAAAAGGTAAGCGCAATAGGCATAATGACTTAAGAGATATTGACAGTTCAGATAATGATCGAAATATGACTTCAAAAGGAGAAGTTTTCATG
This sequence comes from Picea engelmannii, assembly GCA_009831015.1. Lineage (NCBI taxonomy): Eukaryota > Viridiplantae > Streptophyta > Pinopsida > Pinales > Pinaceae > Picea > Picea engelmannii. The sequence continues at coordinate 1,342,515 of ML777723.1, forward strand.
CTTACAGTCGTGAAAAATTGACGAAGACAAATGTGCAAATGTTGCAAAAAATGAAAATGTCGTTTATTTGAAAATTGCGACGAAACGTTGATGTTTGCAATACATAGGTGTAGGCAGCTTATAGGATCATAAAAAAAATTATATTGGCTGCCAACAATGGCGACACACTAGTAGAAGAAGTTATCTCTGCAAAAGGCACCAATTCAGATTAAGACAGCAGAGATAATTTCAACTCAAAAATAACAACCAGAAAATCGTATAAACATCATCATTAGTCAATTTTTTCCAACAATGTTTCAAAAGATGAAAACTAATAACAGTCTTAAGATCAGCAAGTCACGATATTAAACATAAAATCTCCAATACTGTTGGCATAGCCACTGCTGCCAGCAGGCGTCCATAGCCTCGATAGGGTTGCCATTTAACCCACTCTAACATATGTATCCTAACAAGAAGTTCTGGATCAAAATAAAGGACATTAAAGAGGTTTCTTTTTTGCAAATTTTCATATACCCGACATTGCTTCGCTGCCAGCAGGCCTGTTTAGTACCCCGGCGAAGTTGTCTTGGTGCCATGCATGCATTTACCTGCTGCCAGCAGACCTGTTCAGTATCCCGGTGGGTTTACAAGCACTTCCCACAGCTCTTATTCATAATTTATTTTATTTTGTTTTTTATAGATATATATTTGAGCAGGGTGACACTGAAAATCTTGATATTTTAACATATTTTTTTTTAGACGTCATTAGAATTTTTTTTAGAACTGTCCTTTATTTAGATCCAACGATGTTTTATTTATAAAAATAACTTCCTAAGACAGGGAGACATCTTCTGAGTCATTCCTTTATGGAAAAGGGACAGCGTAAAAAGATAATAGATGATCATGACAAGCTTTTCTCAGAGATTGAAATCAGTCAACTTCTTTTAAAGCACAAAATTGTTCAACACAGCTATAAATTTCAGAAATATGCCATTGATGTTTGTACAAATTTTTCAGAAGTTATTTCAGCGAAGAAAGTTTCTTTCATCTTTGTCTGAATAGCTCAGTGTACAGGTATGTGTATTTTTCAAAAAAAACACAAACTGATAAATTCAAATCAAAATAAAAAACAGAAAGCAAACGAAAATACAAACAAAAATAAAATATTTACATAGTATACAAGGGTGGTTATCAAGTAAAATATCTTTTCAGGGCTTGGCCATTCACCGGGTAGGTGTCAATCTTCCCTTCAAGATTCTGCAATCGAAAAGAACTGGGACCCAACTTTTTAGCAATTAAAAACGGTCCAAGCCATAAGTTTTGAAATTTAGAGTGCTCACCCTTTCCTTCGTGTGGTTTGTCCCATTTTAAGACGAGATCACCTACTTCAAAATTCCTATCAGAAGTAGAATTAGAATCGAACCAACTTTTAACCAATTGTTGGTGTTGATCTAATTTACGCTTAGCTTGGGCTCTTACCTCTTCCAACTTCATCAAAGCGTTAATTCGGTTTTCTAAAGGGGGACAATCTTCTTCTTGGACTTTTTGTGACAACTGAAGGGAAGGAAGAAGAATGTGAGGTGGCAGAATTGCTTCTCTGCCATAAACAAGAAAAAAGGGGGAGTTTCCTATAGGAGCTTTTGGCATTACCCTATTAGCCCACAACGCGTTCAACAACGCATTATGCCAAATTTTTTTATTTTCAACCACGGTTCTCTTGATAATTTTAATCAAGTTTTTGTTTGTTGATTCTGCTAATCTGTTGCCCTGGGGGTAGTAACTAGAAGATTACTTCATCTTTATTCATTTTTCCAAAGCAAACTCACTCATCTCAAGAGAAGAAAAGTATGAAGCATTGTCAAAGACTAGACAGTCAGGGATGCCGAAACGAGTGATAATATTCGAGTTTAGAAAAGATATTACCTAACTGGTGTTGACAGTTCTTAATGTAGCAGCTTCATACCATCGAGTAAAGTAATCTGTGGTTGTCACAATATAATTGTGTTGTTGCGAGGACGGAGGGTTAATTGGACCTATGATATCAAGGCCCCATTGTTGGAAAGGAGAATCTACTGAAACGGGTTGCAAGGGAAAGGCTATTTTTTGCAACCACCCTGATGCTTTCTGACAGATGATACATTTACAACACAAGGCATGGGCGTCCCTAAAAAGCATGGGCCAGTAGTAACTAGCTCTTAAAACCTTATGAGCAGTGGTGTCACCACCGAAGTGACCACCAGATTCTCCTGCATGCAACTCGAGCAAAACTTTTTCTGCTTCGTCCTTTTCAAGACAACGCATCAGTACGTCGTCAAAATTCTGACGAAACAGTACACCGTTAACCAAATGAAAGGAGGCAGACTTTAGCCTCAACGCTCTTCTCTTGGTAGGATCAAGGTGATGGGGTGCTGACCCATGTTCAAGACAGAATCTAATATCGTCGTACCAGGGACTAACGAGGTTTTGTGTGCAACAGACCAAACTTTGATCGCTTTGTCCTAGGTTTGACGTATCACTATCTTCTTGCTGTCTTGTTTCTGAATCAACAACCAACTTACACAACCCTTGGCCTCTCACAATCTAAGCTGGGGTGATTTCTAAGTCATACTCCTGCAAGGAGGTGACCCAGTTAGCTCTGTTCTCTCCTAACTCCTTCTGCACTAACAAGTTCCTTACGGCAGGGTAGGGGACAATGACTTTCGTCCTTGACTTCAAAAGATAGGACCGGAAATGATTAACTGCATTGAAAATAGTGTAGGCTTGCCGATCAACCGCTAGGTAGTTAAGTTTAGCACCTTTGAAAGCAGAGCTCATAAAGGCGATGGGTACTTCATTGTTCTCGGCATTCTTCTGAGTTAGGATGGCGGCATAAGAACAGTCATAGGCAAAAGTATAGAGTGTAAAATCTTGAGAGAAGTCAGGGCTCATGAGAGACGAAGCGTCAATTATGGCTTTCTTTATGGCATTAAAAGCATGATTTTTTGTGGGTCCCCAGTGATATTGGGTGTCTTTCTTAATAAGGTTCTGTAGAGGCCTGACCATTTCAGAGAAACTGGGGATGAATCTTCTCACGAAGTTAATCTGGCCTAAGAAAGACTGCATGGATTTTTTGGATGTAGGAGGGGGAAGTTTAGCGATGACTTGAGTCCTCTCAGGGTCAATAATCATTCCTTCACTAGACACAATGAAACCTAATATTTTACCTTGTTCTACTGCAAAGATGGACTTTTTGGGGTTCAAGGAGATGTCGTATTTACGACATCGTAGCAGAACGGCTCATAAGTGAGCTAGATGATTATCTTTGTTTTTAGAATAAATAGTCACGTCATCTAAGTAAACTACAACAGACTGATTAATTAAGCCTCGAAAATAAATATCCATTGCTCTCTGAAAGGTAGCACCAGCATTAATCAATCCAAAAGGCATTTTGTGATAAGCATAAGTGCCCCATGGGGTACGGAAGGTAGTTTTGAGTTGGTCTGGTGGAGACATCAGGACTTGGTTGTATCCATAGAAACCATCTAACAAGGATAGACTCTTGGAACCAGATACCTGTTGAAGGATCTGTTCCATGGGTGGGACAGGATAGTTGTCTTTGTTAGACACTCTATTGAGGTTTTGGAAATCAACGTAGAGTCGGATTTCCTCGTTTTTTTTCCGCACTGGGACAAGGTTGGAAACCCATTGAGTGTGCCTAATAGGTAAAATTATTTTAGCACTTAGGAGTTTATTCAATTCTTTTTGAACGTTTGGTTCTATTTTAGGGTGCATCTTCCTCAGTTTTTGTTGGAAGGGTAAAGTTTGGGGCTTCATCGCGATGACATGCTGTATGATATTAGGGTCAAAGGTTTTAAGATCATCATACGTCCATGCAAAGACATCCTTAAATTCTTTAAATAATTTAACAAAAGCAGCTTTTTCTTGTCTAGAACATCCCAAGCCTAAGTTAATGCACTAAGGATTTTCATTAGTTCCTAAGTTCACTTTTTCATAAGAGAACGAGGAACTATTGGTTTTACAATTGACCGTCTTTTTAAATTTATCTTCAAAATCATAAAACTTCTCTAATCTAACTATGGATTTGGGTATGGAGTTTACCATGTCCGACAGAGCTTCAGGAGATTTCGGATCAGGTATTACTGTAAAATCGTGCAAATTGTTGTCGTGCGTGCGTTCATCTATCATCGCGCCTTGAAAGGTTTCTTCCATGTGCAGAAAGTTAATGATCTGTTGATCATCGTCAAATACTCTCCAGTTTGCGATATTGTCAGGAACAGATGGTCGAAACAATAGCTCGACGGAGAATGCGTCTGGGGACAAGCCTTCTACAGGAAGAATTTTAGAGGCTACATTAGCTAATAGATCTGCTTCAGCATTATTTAGTCTAGGAATGGAATTTATATTGAAAGCATAAAATTTATTCATTAAACTCCATACGTCAGACTGGTAACTTTTGAGGTGCGGGGAAAGACAGTGTATAGAATCTCTTACCTGTCTAACCATTATTTCAGAGTCGCCAAATACAACCAGGTTTTGAATGTTCATATCCAAATCTTTTCTGAGACCTTGCAGTAAAGCCTCATATTCTGTAGTATTGTTAGTACATTCAAATTATAGTCTACAAGCCATTAATGTCTTGTTACCTGCCGGATCAATAATGATGCAACTTGCACCAGCTCCTTCTTTAGACTTAGATCCGTCGAAATATAGAGACCAAATTTGATTTCCATCGGACTCATGGGACTGTTGTATAGAAGCTGTTGGTTGCATATATGCTACAATATCATACTGCTGTTCTGGATTGTTGATGGGTGAAGCTTCGGCCATGAAATTTCCAAAGAAGGTGTCCATCCCTTGGACTTCAGGTGAATCAATGGAAGGTGTATATGGTTCATTGGGATTGTTCAAATCTGTGACCGTGAACTTAAGGTAGCACTCACGATTCACCCTGATATTATTAGGCTTACCGTTCTCTGGGAGCCATAAGTGAGACCATTCCGTCGCGAAGTAACCATGTAGCTGCTCTGACCAGTCCCTTCTTAAAAACAGACCATACACTTCTGGAATATCCACAACAATTATATCAATAACCTGATGAACCTTGGGGTTAGACGATAATCTAATCAATACATTCTTTAGTTCGCCTATAACTTTAACATTGGTTCGATCAAGTTGTATGATTTTCAAAGTAGATGGTTCTACTTCAACGTTAATCTCATGGCATACAGACCAAGGAATCACATTGGATGACGCTCCTGAATCCACCATACAATTATGCACATTTCTGTTGAAAATTTCGAAAGTTAACAAGAAAGGAGGTACGTTTTTGCGAGTGCTAAGAGTAGTAGCTTGTGGCTTTTTACTCACAGTTTCTAAAGCTACTTTATCTACATTATTTACATTATTTATAGGAACTATAGGAAGGCTTCCTTTATCTTGAGGATCAGGATTATTTTTAGTAGAAGTCTTCTGCGGAACTTTGCTTTTCACAACCTTGTTACTACTTGAATTACCATTCTTGTCATTCTCTAAAATATTTTGTAGCATTTTTTGAAGCAGAAACGGAAACTTCAATAACTCATAAATAGAAATGTTAGCCCTTAACTTTTTAAGATCTTCAACAACATCATAATCTAAGTTGGGGTTCACATTTCTCTGTTTAGTGTCAGCTGATTTAGATTGCTTTGGAGGCGAAGTTGTAGTGTTTTCGGTATAAGGTTTGTTTGTTTTCTTACTCCTGGTATTATAAGGGTGAACTGTCTCGAAGTTAGCTTGAAAGATGTTATCCGAGAAGTGTCCAAAGATGTTTGGAGAAGACTCTTCTTCTTGAACTGTTTCTGGTTCAACTACCTCCTGAGGGATCTCAGGGGGTATCAAGTTATCTTGGGCTTCTAGAATTGTTTGAAGAACACATTGCAAGCTTTCTAGATTTAGGCCTTTGGGGTTTGGGTTAGGTCGGTTGTTAGGAAAAGGATTTCAGAAAGGGGGTTTGTAGGGTCCTTTACTCGAGGAAGCTTCTTCAGTCGACCTTTTTAAATCTATAACTTGATTGGACAGTTTTTGAACAACTTTAGTTAAGTTTTCCAAATCAGAGTTTTCAGGTTGTGTTTTACTTTGAGTGGGTCTGGGGAGTATTTCAATCTTTTTTTTAGAAGAAGAGCTAGTCTCGATTTCGTTGCTAGAAGAGTCTTTAAGACTAAGTATGTCTTTTTCAATCTGGCTGGCCTCCTCGAAGGCCTCTAACAACGTGGCTTTCTTGGATCGTTTAACCCAAATAGATATGCTTTGATGCAAAGCTTTAGTGTAGTAAGCTATTATAAGACTCTTGGCAGGCATAGAATCTGCAGGGATTCGATTTTTAATTGTTAAGAATCTTTGATTAAAGTCTTTAAATTTTTCTTTTGGGTTCATTTTTAAGCTAGAAAGGTCCATGACTAAGACTTCCGGAGGCTTACCGTCTCCGAACTTTTCCAAAAAGCAAGACTCAAACTTCTCCCAAGATACGATGGTATGGGGTTGTTGGGCAAAGTACCAAGTGGATGCATTACCCTTGAAAGTATACGGGAACAACCTACAGACAACGTCTTCATGTTCGACATTGCGGAGTCTGATGGCTAACATAAATTTTTTAATGTGATCTTCAACAATCTGTTTGGAATCAGGATCAAACTTGGGAAGCCATTTCTCCAGGTGTTTAGGTAAAGGGTGTTGAGCTCCAGGTACAGGTACAGCATCCTGGTCCAACCATGGTCTAGCAGGGTTGTTCTGATTTTCCATTGGGGTAGTGGGTGTGGAAGGCTGAGAAGGTGAATTGCCTTCGTATGATAAGGAATCTCCTCCAGAAGAGGAAGGAGATGATGGAGGTGGTGAAGGAGGTATCCCAGATCCTCCCGCAACAGGATTTGAGGTTGGATCTGTGGTATTCACAGTGAGGTTAGTGTCACCTAATTGTTCTCTGATATCAGAGAAGTCCAAAGGTTGACCCCACGGACGGTTCGGTTGCCTAAGACGATCTACGGCACTATGTGTTTTAATAAGAGATTGGCGGACAATCTCTTGTCTGTCACCACCTGTAGGATCAGGGGTTGTTGGCTCAACTGTGATCTGTGGATCGTCGGTTGAAGTAGTTGTTGTTTGAGGGGGAATATTATCGTTTGAATGGCTTCTGGTCACTATAGGTGAGCGATTAGGGGCGGGAGGAGTCTTGCGACGACCTCGTGCCATTAATTAAGTTCAATCCCTCCTTTTAGCACCATTTGTTGACGGGCGAAATCGACCATCTGTCAACTGAGAGAGTGGAACCGGTCTGGGGCTGTCTAATAACCCAAGTCGTTTGGGATGAACCACCCTGACGGGTTTAGTGGCTCCATTAGCCGATCTAAATTCTTAAGAAAACAAAAGAAAACTAATCTAAACTAACTAAAAATAAAACTAACTAATGAACTAATCTAATTAAAACTAACTACTAAAACAAACTAAACTAAACTAACTAAAAATAAATAAAACAAACTAACTAATCTAACTATTATATATATACAATCTACTAACTGATACTATACTAACTCTAACTAATTAACTATCTAACTACTAACTGAAATATAACTTATTCACAAAATGTACAATATTGACAATTTACAGATTTAAATAAAACCTGCAAAACTCATTAATATTCTACCCTAAGACAGTAAAAGAAATTTTATTTCTTTTATAATTTTATGAACATAAATAAAACAAAAAAGATAACTAAACTAAATTAATAATCTAAACTACAAATATGTCTAATAAAATTAACGTAAATAATCGCAAACTAACCTGGAAATACGCTCCAGATTTGCCCTGTGTATGATGACTATGCTAGCAGATCGGAGGAAGGAAACTCGCACCGGATAATCCAGAAGCTTCTCGTAAACGATAGCTGCAATGCTCTTTAAGTTTGTTTACAAGACAAACAAGACATAAAAATCATAACAATTATATGATTTATAAATCTCCACAATTAGGTAAACCTGTTATGCAAAGACTTATACAAAATAATCCAATTGATGAAGAAGAGAAATTTGTCTTTCATAAACTGAATCAAGTAATTGCTATGTTTTTAAATACTAGAAGAAATCAGATATGGATCACATTAACTAATTCATATCATTTGAAAAATACTAAGATAGCTAAAGTAGTAATTAATCAAATGCAAACTGATAACATAAACATGAAACAAAAGATTGATATTATGAAAAGCTAAAGTTGTAGCAGAACATCAACTTTTGTCTCAGTTTATATTAAAATTCCATATCCTTGTTCTCCCATGAATGAGGATGCCCCTTATTACAAAAATAATAAGTATTTATAAGTTTTTTCCATAGGGTAAAACCTCCATGTGGAAGTTATCACAATGTTTACATAAATCTGAGAAGATATTCCCAATTTTAACTAAATTAAGTAACTACAATAAAACTAAAACACCTAAATATCTCTTGAACTGCCCAACACATCCCATGCAATTCGAATTTACCTGAAACAGGTCAGAGATAGACAAGTTAGAGAGATATTTTATTAATAAAATGATAGAAAATTTAATTCTATAGACTAGCTACAAAATCGTCTGATTCTGTAGCTAGTCTAAATAAGGTACAGAATCGACATTCAAATCGATTAAAAAAAATCTTTTCAAGATTTCAATTTAATTGATATCAATAATCATTTGAAAATAAACCATTTAATTTGAAGTTGTTATATCATTCAAAACTAAACAAGATATGAATCAATGAATGCCTACAGAGATGGGCGTATTCTGTTTCCTGTGTCACCACAAAATCGAATGAACAGAGGTATAATCCAACCATCATGAAATTTTTTAGTATCAATTTGGAATCGACACAATCAAAACAAATCGCATACAATCGTTATGCTATCTGATCAGCAAGGGATATGATCGAAACCAAACAAGATCGCTATCAAATCATTATCACTGTGTTGACATAGCCACAAAAATTCAAACTGGCACGAAAATTAATTTAAACCAAATCGTAACAGGATCGATTGATTAGCAATAGAATTCATAATTTGTTATTGCAAATTGGGCAAATAGGATTGATCGACTCTGATCAAAACGAGATCGTTCCAATCAAACGAATCACAACTGGATTTGACCAAATCATCTTACAATTTTAAAACCAAATAGAGCAGTAATCATAATCGGAATCCAATTACCAAAAATGATCGAACTAACAACGATCTGATCATGCGAATCAATCGGCTAGGTATAACAATAGTCATTGTTCCATAATTTGGGTGTAGTTGCACAGGTTAAATGAGATTATTGTTTTTATAAAAATAGAGTATTTCTAACCAGAATGAATTGAACAGAATGGTACTTATGATTTGGAAAATCATATAACACAACATATCGTAACAAGTATCTTCCCGAAAACATTTACCAATCTCAGCATAGAAATGATAACGAGATCGAATCCGAGCAAAATCGTATTCTAAATTAAGCATAAAAACTTGCCATGCGGAGTAGATACAAAACAAATTGTATTGAAAACACACCATTACTTTCGTTACTTCACTCAGACAAACTTAGCAAATGAAATCCAAACGAATAACCATTCAAATCCAATAAAAATCTATGAGCAAATCATATATGAAATCGAAATTCATTCTATTTTTATCAAAACAATACCATGAACAGGATGATCACCGAATGACAGAGGTATTTGGATGAGTGACTAAGCTATTTAAAAACTGAATTCAAATCATTATATCAACCTAGATTATCTACAAAAACGCTGTCAAAACCATACCTGTATAGCGACGAGGCTTCTTGATTATTCCAATTTGGAATTTACAACGGTCGTGGCTGATTCTACGTTTTTGAAAAGGATGGAGCCGGTTTTCTTTTTCTTTTTATCTGTCACTTGGAGCTTGGCCTTTTGACTAGTTAGCACTGCAATTTGATCTTCCAGTGATTGAATCTTCAACTGGAGTATAGGAACATCAATATAATATCGTTCTAACCATGAATTGCATTGGTCACAGGGTGACTGTGTGGGTTTAGAAAGAGAAGGCGAGGGTTTGGCCAAATGACCGAGGGTTTCACGAGGTAATTTAATACCCGGGTAGTCAGGGTCGTTCTTAAGGCAGGGAGGAAGGTTTGATACAAAATCAAAAGGGGGATTGGGACATAAACCTTGCGAGTAGGGATATTCGCTAGCCAGAAAACGTTCAACATCAGAATCAGAATCTTCACTTAGGATGATAGGGTTGGACTCGGCAGAGGGTTTTGGTTTGTTTCTGGCCATTCTCGAAATGAGCCTAACATTCCTTTTCCCTTTGGCATTGGCAGTAAGGTTTTCCTTGGGATTTTTTCTCATAGGCATTTTAATGGCTTCTGTACTCATAGTTACAGTGTCGGTTAAGTCAAAACCAAGGTCGGTCGAGGGTTTAGGCAGTAGGAGATGTAAGGGTACGAGCAGTTCAGACTTGGTTTCAATTACCACAGGTTTATCAATTTGTATAGGGTCTGTGTCCTCAAAGCCATTACGGGCGATGAAAGCCCTCCAACTATCACCATGTGAACTCAAATGATAAACAACGATGAGCTTAATAAGCCCATGGTGGAATAGGTTGTTGTTAGCCTTCTGCCTCTTAAACTTTTTCGACATTTTATACAGGCTACGATGCAAGTAGAAAGGCATTTTTAGAGGATACCCTATAAAAATCATCAGCAAACTCAGGTGGTAGAGGAACACAAGTCCGTATCGACTGTCACAGGTCATGAACTGCTTGAATAGCATTAATAAGTCATGCCATCGTGGTTTGAGCATAGATATGGGCATACCTCTGTCACAAGAGGTGACTTTGCGCGATAGAAACAACAATTTCCATGGCACTTCCTCGACCTTGCAATTCTTAAACCAACGTTGTCCCAAGGTAGGTAACCCTGTGGCAAGACTAATAAACTGCTCATCGATATCTAACTGTATGTTTCCCACCTTGGCTCGACAACCATCGAAGGTTACGGCAAACTATCGTGCTACACAAAGGTTAAAACCCTCAAATCATTGTATAAAGGGAAGCCATCCATTTTCCTCTAGGTCACTGCGAGCATTATCAAACATTAACAGGGCTTGGTGGCCATTGGGCTCGACTCGCACGATGGGTGCAATGAGTCAGACGCATGGTAACCGAAGGGTTTGGATCACCAACACACACAGGAGTCGAGCTACCCAAGCTAACAGAAATGAACGAGCAAAAGGGATAAGCATAAATGCAAGCATGTGAAGGTGATGGAGTCTACCATGCAAAATATTCATTATCCAAGTACAACCGTCGATTTACATAGTTGTTCAATTCATAATAGTAGTTCAACCATCGATTCATGTCCCCAATTAATGAAATCAAATGTGTATACCAAATGCACGCAAACGTAATGCCATAGTGTTTAAACACCTGACTTATAAATCAAAACCAAAATCAACTATGCGCCAATGTATTAGTTCATACAATCAAAAGTTTAACGAAGGTGCCAAAACAGTATTCATATAGTCGACAAGCCAAAGGTTATGAAAAGATTAGCGTAAGGATTATATCATATATATATATAAAATTTAATCATAATCCCTATGCATTTTCATAGAATCAATGATCAGGCAAGTCATATAAAGTGCAAATCCCAATGCTAAATGCCTTACAAACTCAATAAAACCAAGTTATACAATCAATCGAAGTATGAGAACTGATCAAAGGATCTTGTCAGTTGTATAATGATCAATAAAAGGTAAGCGTAATAGGCATAATGACATAAGAGATATTGGCAGTTCAGATAATGATCGAAATATGACTTCGAAAGGAGAAGTTTTCACACTTACAGTCGTGAAAACTTGACGAAGACAAATGTGCAAATGTTGCAAAAAATGAAAATGTCGTTTATTTGAAAATTGCGACAAAAAGTTGATGTTTGCAAGACATAGGTGTATGCAGCTTATAGGATCATAAAAAAAATGATATTGGTTGTCAACATAACCTAGACCTAGTTGCAGCCCGGCATAGACCTCTGTTGCCTGTGATTTTTCTTTCTCTTGGTCAGCCATGGCTCATCGAAGGTGTTGAAGAAATGCCATCACTGTATCCACTCTGCGCCAGCAGTCGTCTTCCCTGGTCTAAACTTCGTTCATGGACAATTTGATGTCCTCCAGATATTTTTTAATGTTTCTCAGAGTGGTCATGAGCTCAACCCGCTCGTCGTCCCTGCCACTGAAAGACGTGGGGTGGTTGGAAAGCGGAGAAGAGGAAGAGGAACCCAAAAGTGGGGATGGATGTGAAACAATGGGGGAGGGATGAGGGGGGGTTGGTGGAAAGGAGGGACGTTGAGGGGGAGAGAGGGGAGGTGGCGCATAACTGAACGAATTTCACAAGAGATCAAACCAATCGACCCTACATCTGTAGGGGTTCAAGAGGGGGGAGAGGCCAGGGACTAGATCGTAGGGTGGTTTAGAAGGAGAGGGCACGACTAAAGGGGTGAGAGGAGGGGTAAAACCTGCTTCAGTAGGGTGATCGTCCATGGGTGCCAATGGAGGGGAAGGAGCCAATTCACGGTGGGGGGAGACTGCTCGAGGCTTCGCAAGGTGAATCAAAGGGGGTCGGTTTCCTTCCCCGGGCCTCGTACCAGGCTGCTCCACGCCTTGGTTTTCCCTTGGGTCATGGCATGAGGGATGGAGGTGGTTTTGAAGGGGAGAATCTCCACAGCAAGATAATGAGTAAGGAGGGGTCGCACTAGAGCAGGAGAGTAGAGAAAAGAACGAAGTTAGCCCAGAGGAGTCGCCTTGAGAAAAATGAGCAATCGAGTGAGACAAGGGAGTCGATATCTCTGCTTTAGGATTAGACAAGGTAGGTTGGAGCTGAGGTGACCGGGAGGTCTCACTACGTTTCACCATGAATATGCGCAAGTCCATGTTCGTGTGAGCTGCATGGTGTGAGTGAGAGAGGAAATGTGGCAATGGGCCTTTTAAATGCCAGTGAAGACTTGGGGAATGATGTGACGTTGGACGGACATCGGGTGTCGAGTAGTCTGGCCATGTGGCCTTATACGGAGATACATCCATCATATCAAGGTGGCACCCCATCCGGGGAATATAGTATTCATTATTAATATGTGATAATGTTTTGTTAAATTTTATTCAATTAAGTATTCATATTTATTTATTTATTTCATTTTTCATGTCTCACTTTTTCCGTGATATACATCTTTCACCCAAACACTTATGTCATATACATTTTGCAACCAACATGAGATTTAATAATTTATAGAATATTATAACATTATACCAAGATTTATAGTAATTTATATAATGCTATAACACTTTTTACCTAAAGAATAGTATAAACAATTATTTACATTTTATTCAATATTATTTTTAATGCTTTTAAATGTAAATTTGAAATTTTGGAATTTTGATTTTGTTTATGATAATAAAGGTTTGTAACTAGAAATTGATCTTTCTTGACTCTAGAGTTAAAATTCATATATATTTGTATACACTACTTTATATTAATGTTAATAAATGAACTATAAAGTAAAATTAATGATATCTATCCTATAATATTAATATTAAATATCTTATTCATTATTAATATGTGATAATGTTTTGTTAAATTTTATTCAATTAACACATTCATATTTATTTATTTATTTCATTTTTCATGTCCCTCTTGTTCTGTGATATACATCTTGCACCCAACACTTCTGTCATATCCATTTTGCACCCAACAATTCTAAACTGGCGGGTTGGTGGATTAGTGGGTTCACAGATTCACATTTATAGTCATGTTTATCATGAGATTTAGTAATTTATAGAATATATAACATTGTACCAAGATTTATAGTAATTTTTGTAATGTTATAACACTTTTTACTTAAAGAATAGTATAAATAATTATTTAAATTTTATTCAATATTATTTTTAATGTTTTTAAATGTAAATTTGGAATTTTGGAATTTTGGAATTTTGATTTTGTTTATGATAATAAATGTTTGTACCTAAAATTGATCCTTCTTCACTCTAGAGTTAAAATGGATATATACTTGTATATACTAATTTATATTAATATTAATAAATAAACTATAAAGTAAAATTAATGATATCTATACTATAATATTAATATTAAATATCGTATTCATTTTTAATATGTTATAATGTTTTGTTAAATTTTATTCAATTAACTATTCATATTTATTTTTGCTTTTCATTTTTTATGTCCTACTTACTAGATGGTTCACATTTATAGGCATGCTTATGTATCACGAATCCCACATACTGCAACATGAGATTTAGTAATTTATTGAATATTATAATATTGTACCAAGATTTTACGATTGTTAAGATGATGATGATGATTAATGTTTACTAAAACCTAATTGGTCTATCGGAGCTTAAGAATTTTGATGATAATGATGATGATTCTTTAGAATTTTGTTTCTGTTCTCGAAAATCATTAAGAGAAGCTTTCCAAGATCACCATACTTTTGTTGAGTTAAGAGGTTAGGATGGTTGGTAGTGTGATCAATATTTTTAAAATGAGATCTAATATGGCTATAGGATGGACAATCTAAGGGAAAGTTCTTTTCATCTTCAACCTTCTTAGTGTCACAAAGGTGACACACTCTTTCATCCCATAGCGTTTTAGGAATTGACCAACGCCCAGTTTCACTATGGAGATCGTGAGAATTTGTTCTTATCTTAGCAATGCTTATTTTTTTCTTTACACTTGGAAAAATAGCTAGATAATTTTGATCTTCTAGATTAGGGTTGATTACATCTTTATAATATCTTAATTTTGATGATGATGATTCTTTAGAATTTTGATTTTACGATTATTAAGATGATGATGATGATTAATGTTTACTAAAACCTAATTGGTCTATCGGACCTTATGAATTTTGATGATGATGATGATGATTCTTTAGAATTTTGTTTATGTTCTCGAAAAGCATTAAGAGAAGCTTTCCAAAATCACCATACTTTTGTTGAGTTAAGAGGTTAGGATGGTTGGTAGTGTGATCAATATTTTTAAAATGAGATCTAATATGGGTATAGGCTGGACAATCTAAGGGAAAGTTCTTTTCATATTCAACCTTCTTAGTGTCACAAAGGTGACACGCTCTTTCATCCCATAGCGTTTTAGGAATTGACCAACGCCCAGTTTCACTATGGAGCTCGTGAGAATTTGTTCTTATCTTAGCAATGCTTATTTTTTTCTTTACACTTGGAAAAATAGCTAGATAATTTTGATCTTCTAGATTAGGGTTGATTACATCTTTATAATATCTTAATTTTATTTTTTACTCTAACTCTTTATCACACCACATTTTTTCCTTAAATTTTGATTTAATGTTTTTTTAATAGTATCTTTATTCTGCAAAATGGTTTCTTCCATGATTCTCCAATAGTTTAGCCAAGACCGTGCATCTTTATGTCATCCTCACTTGAGTTGATGGTGGTTATGACTTGATTTTGAAGCAAATTTAGGTAGTCTCTTGTCTTCCATGTTGTTTAACTTGTTCTTATACATTAGGTATCTAGTCATAGCCATGCTCTCAATGGGGGAGAGGCTTGTTTCTATGAGGAGGGATGGGATAGGGCATATTTCCTTTAATTTTGAGATTATAGGTTATAAAATTCTTTTGTATTTTCTCTATCTTTCTCCAGGATTCACGAGAGATACTACATCCCCATACTTCACATCCATAAAGAATAACAGGTCTAACAAGAGTCTCAAACATGAGTTTCTTCTAATCCCAACTCCAAAGATCAGTTGATTTACAATTGTTTTCAAGCTCGTAATAAGCTTTACATCCCCCAATAATCATTTTCTCAATGCTATAATTCCAATTGAGCTTGTGGTGAATATCAATTCCAAGATATTCGTAGCAATTCACTTCCTCCAAGTTGTTGTTGTCATATACAAAGGTATCATAAGGGATCTTATTGGATTTAATAATCATGACCTTAGTCTTATCAGTATTAACAGTCATACCCATATTGGAGCAAAAATCCTTGAGGATTCTTAGTTGGTTTTCAAGACCATGGGGACTCATTGCCATAAGAACAATATAATCGGCATAAATAAAAAGATTGATGACTATACCAGTGAGAGTAGGGTCGACACAACCTATTTTTTCCAAACATTCTTCTAACTTATCAATGTATATGCCAAAAACGGTAGGGGACAAGGGACAACCTTGTTTGACTCTGATATTGAAGTTAATCTCTTTTGACCAACTCTTAGTGTTTTTAAAGTTAGCAATAATGTTCTCATACATCCTTATTGCAACAACCCTCAACTAGAGACACTTTTATCTCTTCCAACCCATTCCAAAGTTTTTTCCTAGGAACCATGTCAAAAGATTTTCTAAAGTCAACAAAGCAACAAAAAAGATTGGTTTGAGTATTGCAGAACTCCTCTGCAATGATACTAAAGGTAACAAGATGGTCCACATTTGAATGATATCTCCTAAACCCGACTTGGTCATTAACTCTTTTACCATGACTTTCTAGCCAAATGCTAATATTCTTTTCCAAAATAATTCCATAAAGCTTGGCTAAAATTGGGCTAATCATAATGGTTCTATAATGAGAGGGAATGTTTTTATACCCATTTTTAAAAATAGGAACAATAAGGCTTTGCTTCTAGGGTTTAGTGAATCCTTGCTTGACTGCTATATAATGTTATAACACTTTAATGTTTTATTAAAATTTATTCAATTAAGTATGCATATTTATTTTTACTTTTCATTTTTCATGTCTCGCTTGTTCTGTGATATACATCTTGCACCAACACTTCTATCATATACATTTTGCACCCAACAATTTGGGACTAGTGGGTTCACATTTATATTCATGCTTATGTATGATGAGTTCGAGTCCAAAATGAGATTTAGTAATTTATAGAATATTATAACATTGTACCAAGATTTATAGTAATTTATATAATGCTATAATACTTTTTACTTAAAGAATACTATAAACAATTATTTAAATTTTATTTAATATTGTTTTTAATGTTTTTAATGTTTTTAAATGTAAATTTGAAATTTTGGAATTTTGATTTTGTTTCTCATAATAAAGGTTTGTACATAGAAATTGATCACCCCAAATTCACTACACACAAGATTGTATCCAAAAATAGGAGGAAAATGTATTGTAACAAGCATGTTAAGTAAACATTTAAGGCTCTCAGAACCGTCGAAGGGTTTGTAGCTGTGTAAAAATTTAAGAAAGAATGTGTGTGGGAGGCCTCTTTATGTAATTTAAGTACTTAATAATAATAAATAATAATAATAATAATAATAATAATAATAATAACAATAGCACAACAAACATAAAAATATTTATAATTAACAAAACTTAGGATAAATTTAGCTAGCAGAAAATGGACAAACATTCAAACTAATGCTAGCATTAATCCACCTGCAATGCATAAGAAAATATATGAAAGACCTTACCAAGTCCAAGAAAATATATGAAAGACCTTACCAAGTCCAAAATAAGATTTAGTAATTTATAGAATATTATAGCATTGTACCAAGATTTATAGTAATTTATATAATGCTATAACACTTTTTACTGAAAGAATATTATAAACAATTATTTAAATTTTATTCAATATTGTTTTTAATGTTTTTAATGTTTTTAAATGTAAATTTGAAATTTTGGAATTTTGATTTTGTTTATGATAATAAAGGTTTGTACATAGAAATTGATCACCCAAATTCACTACACACAAGATTGTATCCAAAAATAGGAGGAAAATGTATTGTAACAAGTATGTTAAGTAAACATTTAAGGTTGTGAGGGGTGTTAGGTAAACATTTAAGGTGAAGGGTCTCTAGCTATATAAAAATTGAAGAAAGAATGTGTGTGGGAGGCCTCTCTTTACTTAAATTAAGTACTTAATAATAATAATAATAATAATAGTACAACAAACATAAAAATATTTATAATTAACAAAACTTAGGATAAATTTAGCTAGCATAAAATGCTATGACAAACATTCAAACTAATGTTAGCATTAATCCACCTTCGAGCAATGCATAAGAAAATATATGATCAAAAAAATTGGATATGATAACATATAAAACATTGGGAATAGGGAAGCCAACAATAAGACCTTCAATTGTTATCCAATAAGATCAAGACATATATGGTATTTTTTATTATATAAAAATCAATGTTTTTAGTTCCCTAGTTCCAAAAATAGATATTATGCAAATATTTGTTGTCAAATGACAAACTAATATGAAGTCAATGAATTATCTATCGCTATAATCCCTCTACGCGCAAGGACTAATAACACACTTTAATCACACCCTAACTTGTTTAAACTATTGTCTTAGCCTAGCCAAAGTAATTTAATTTCCAACCTTGTTTACATGCAATAAGCCTATTAACTCAGAGGTCAAATATATAATCACGTTACTTAATTGATGAGTATTTTCATTTTTATCAATAAATGCATTAAGCTTATAATCCTGGAGGTCAAATATATAATTGCATCACAAGAAAACAAACTCATTAACATTAAAAATTATGACTATTAATTATTTAAACTATTAATAAATTAAATGTAATTAATTATTTAAATTATGAATAAATTAAATGTTATTATAACATAAAGTGTTTTTTTACTATAGAATCTATATCTTTGGATGAGATACTCTATAGGGTTATATTCTAAACATTTTAAGTTTTGGTTATTTTTGGATGAATTTTTTTGGTTTAATTTTGTTCAAAATTTGACAAGAAAGTATTGGATCTGTAGATTTGAGTGACTTCATTTTAAAGAAGAATGTCATTCATGTCCATGATTGCAATAACAGAATTTAGGTAGAAAATCTAGAGCAATGTACTGAACACCATATCCTTTTGTGACTGCAAGTTGTTCGAGAGCTTTTATGGGGAAAAATAAAAGATATTTTTTTGTTTAATTTTGTCCAAAAATTAGTAAGAAAGTGTTGGATCTACAGATTTGAGTGGCTTCATTCCAAAAAAGAATATCATCCATGTCCATGATTGCAACCAAAAAATTTAAGTAGAAAACCTAACTAGAAAATCTACAATAATGTGCTGAAGTTGTTATAGCGACTATTCAATGCCATATCCTTTTGTGACTGCAACTTTGCCACTGTATGTGCATAACTAGCACAGCCACAAAGTGGTTGGTGAACGCCGAAAGGTTTTGGATGATAAAATTCCCAACATAGTAAAAAACTATATGATTGGAATTTATAGTTAATAATTAGATCAATCTGGATAACAAAAATAATGGAAATTAATTACCAAGACAAAATAATCATGAAAATGAAGCCTAAGTAAGTAAGCAAGCCCACCCCGTTGGAGCTTCTTTCATCACAACCTTCTCCACTATTGATTTTACTATTTGTTCGGCCATAGGACACGACTCCCCATAAAAAACGAATTCAAATAATTGTAATAATTATCATCAGTCGGATGGGGATGAGGATAAGGATAGGATAATGAGAATGATACTAAGAATACCTGGAGAAAAATAAATAGCAAAAGAGAGAGAGTGAGGCGAGGTGAAATAGTTAGCGCAGTGATTGAATCAACAATATAAAAGTGCTAATAAAAGTGCTAATCACATCTATGTATCAAAACCAGAAGGAAAAAGAGACAGTAAGTCTTGGTCTCTTAGCGTTCATTAATTGTGGCCCGGTCTCTGGTGTGGCCGGTGGTTTAACCGTAAAAAGAGAACTTGGGCACGCTGGACTGGGCGTACACTACACCGACGAGCAACAGTGACAACGCGAAGAAAAGACATGATTTAGCGCAGAGTTTGAAGATGCCTCTGCCATATTGAACCCTTTGCTCATCCAAAGTCGCGCACAACTCAATCAGATTGTAGTTCGGTGGAATTTTTTTGCAGAGGAGATCCACGAGGTGTAAACGATTGGCAAAGTGCATCAGGAATACCTGAGCGATCGCACGCCCAAATCTACCAGATCTACACTCTTCTCATTTTGAAATTCGCACAGACTTTTAATCAGTTAAACGTGGCAATTATATGGTGGTACAGTAATTTCAAAATATGATTAGGTAAATGTTAAAAAGTAAACAAGTTAACTGATGCATTCAAAAATACAAGAAAGTTATGAAGAGTAAATCACATTCATTGATTTGGGAGGACGACTAAGAATATGCCAGCATATTCAATTGTTAGCCATCAGATTAGAATTTTAGATTAAAAGGTGATTAATTGTGCCCATTTCCAATAGGTATACGCCTTTCGACAGAGCCTTCGTGGTAAAAGATAAAAGATAATATCTCGGAAAGGAACAAGTCGTTAATATGAATCATTTAATCGTGTTTTCAATCCAGGGGAATCGAACATGAGGAAAACATATAAACGCAAACGCATTCAATTAAAATGTCAACAAAAAGCTGCCAAATATAAAAAGCCAACAGTGGAAAATGCGGGAAATACCATGGCTTTAAGCATGCCTAGGCTTGTAAGTGGGTCCAGTAGGGACTATGAGCCGTTTTATTTGTTAGAAGCCAAGTATAATTATCCAATCAAACATCCAAAGCTATGTTCAACAAGAGGAAGAAACAATACGGACATTTATAGTACGTCAACACTACCCCCACTCTAATAACATTGATAACGACTCCCCTAGCCATATCGTGACATCAACTTCTCCACCTTCACCTCATGGCTTGGGTCAATTAGGTCACCTTCTTTCCCTTACTTGATGCATTTACTCCAATGATGAACTTGATAAGAAGCATTCGTAAAATAAGTATACATGTGCTTTTACATAATTTTCAAAACTCCAAAATAAGATGGGATGAGTATATATAAAGGTGAAGCTAGTGTCTACATTATACATTTTATTTTACATAAATTTTTAAAACTAAAAAAAAAAAATGGAATGCGTATATATAAAGGTGAAGCTAATGTCTACATTGTACATTTGATTTTACATTATTTTTTAAAATTATGTAAAATCAAATTATATATATAATTTTTGAAACTTAAAAATAAGGTGGAATAAA
Source organism: Picea engelmannii (assembly GCA_009831015.1). Classification (NCBI taxonomy): domain Eukaryota; kingdom Viridiplantae; phylum Streptophyta; class Pinopsida; order Pinales; family Pinaceae; genus Picea; species Picea engelmannii. The sequence goes on from ML777723.1 coordinate 1,363,568, forward strand.
TAGGATGATAAATAGATATAAAGGTGAAGCTAATTTTTATATATAGATTTTTTTTTACATAATTTCCTAAACTTAAAAAGAGATTAGAATGAATATATAAAGCTAATGTCTACATTAATAGCGATGGAATCTCCTTAATGTAGACCCAACTATGTTAATAAACCATTATAGAGCTATGCTTATATCCTTACGATTTATAACTATGACTACTTTTAAGTTGTTAATGATAGAGTTTTGTTTATATATTTTTTTCTATGTTGTTTACATGAATATTAATAAACATTATAGAACTATGTTTATATCTTTAGAGTTTATAATTATGAATGATTTTAAGTTATTAACAATATATCATATATTTTTTTTTATTATTTTAAGTTATTAACAATATGTTTATATATTATATATTTTCTTCTATGTTGTTTACATGAATATTAATAAACCATTATAGAGTTATGTTTATATCTTTAGGGTTTATAATTATGAATTATTTTAAGTTATTAACTATATAATTTTGTCTATATATTTTCTTCTATGTTGTTTACATGAATATTAGTAAATCATTATAAAACTATGCTTATTCTATTTTGTTTAGATGAATATTAGTAAATCATTATAAAACTATGCTTATTCTATTTTGTTTAGATGAATATTAATAAACCATTATAAAACTATACTTATATTCTTAGGGTTTATAACTATGAATGATTTTAAGTTGTTAATGATATAGTTTTGTTTATATATATTTTTTTAGATATTGTTTACATGAATATTAATAAATCATTATAGAACTATGTTTATATCCTTAGGGTTTATAATTATGAATGATTTTAAGTTGTTAATTATATAGTTTTTTTTATATTTTTTCTTCTATGTTATTTACATGAATATTAATAAAACTATGTTTATATTCTTAGGGTTAATAACTATAAATGATTTTAAGTTGTTAATGATATAGTTTTGTTTATATATTTTCTTCAATGTTGTTTACATGAATATATGTTAAACTTTTTGTAATTTATATTTTTTCTTCTATGTTGTTTACATGAATATAAATTAATTTTTTTGTAATTTGTATTTTTTCTTCTATATTGTTTACATGAATATGCTGAAATTTTTGTAATTTAATAGGAAAAAAAAATATCTATGAACTTTGGTTGTTTACCTCTTCTAAACAATATTTTTCTTACGATAAATAATCTTTTATGGTTAATACTTATATATATATATATATATATATATATATATATATATATATATATATATATA
>ML777723.1:1364883-1380165 GCA_009831015.1 Picea engelmannii
ATATATATATATATATATATATATATATATATATATATATATATATATATATATATATATATATATATAATGGATTTAAGAGTCCATTTTTATCATTAAACGAAGCTATCACATAACATGTTAAAAATCATTATCAATCAACCTGTGTATACTCTAGTTTTGATAAATATATTCACTTGATAAACATTAACATATAATTAAATTAAAAATTATTTAAATGAATTTTCATACAAAATGCATAGTAGATTAATTTCCAGCCAAACAAATTTAACATATAATTAAATTAAAAAATATTTAAATGATTTTTCATAAATACTAACTTTTTTTTAAGAGAAACAATACAACATGCATATTGTTGTCATTGGATCCCTTAGGTAAACTAGTTGGACGTTAGAGACATGAAAGCAATATCACCACCAAATTTGGGCTTGCTATTCATATTGTTGCATATTGTTGTTTTGTTGACATGATTTTCAATACCAACCAACATTAGCTTTTCAGCTAATTCGTGCAGATGCAGTTCCATATCCATAAAATCCAAAGATAGTGGCTACAAAGGCAACAGATGTAAAGGTGGGCATAGAGACAGGATAGGAAGATCCCATTGTAGTTCGAAAGCCACTAGTTTGGAACCCATAAGCCATTCCAGTCCCATTTCCAGGAACAAATCCATATTTATCGGTATACCCCTAGTTTTGGTTTTAGATCGAGATCCAGATACAGATCGAGCAGTTTACCAACCAACTAAAGCAATGGTAGCACCCCCAACCATTCCAGAGCCCGTTGATTCAAGCACCAACCGTAGGAGATGTGTTAAGGGAGCCTACCAAGGAAGGCAGACATAGACTCGAGTCAACTAGAAGGATCCACAAACATAAGGGTGAGTAAGGTAAAGGTGAGTAGTGTAATGACCCCTTCGTTACAACTACAAGCGAAGCAGAAAGTGATTGTTTTGTGTGTGTGTGTGTTTTAAGGCGTGAAGGTAACAACGACAATAGTTGAACCACACCACTGGCAACAAACACTATGCAAGCAGAACAGGCAACATACAACAACGAATTAACATTAGCACATCGAGTAACTAAGTGAAACATGCAGAACTCAAGGATTAACAGAATGACTACCTGCTTGACACAAACTCAATGAAACCTATAGGCTAACGAACAAAATCCCCCTCTTGACACAATGACTTTGATGGTCAGCAACTAGAACCCCTACGACGCGCAACTAGATTCACGAAGGCATTATAACCCAAGTGCTAACAACAATTTCAATGACAACGCCCACAACACAAAGCCTAGACTCCAGCCAAGTTATCATTGCCTCTATCCATTAGGGCACACTATGATCCCCTCATCAGGAATCATGTTGTCCCCAGGCGATAGGTGCAACAATAACCTTGGTGCCACATAACCTATCTATACCAGGGACTCAAGATAAAACCAACACGCTAAGAGTCGTAAGAACTGATAGGAAGAATAAACCTATGCCCCCAAGAAATAGGTCGACAAGACGCAGACAACATCGCTAAAAAACGAATGCAAAAATGACTCAGCGACCACCATAAACCATAATTGTTAAGCATGAGGTCTCAACGTGAGTAGAGAACTATCATAACCAACAATCCTATATCTCAACATTATATCCCTTCCTATCAATGATAATCCTATAAGTTTTTATAAAAATCAAACAATTTTATTTATTTTTTAAAATCTTTATATCATTTAGTATTAACAAAATTATTATATCTTGTGGAGAAAAACTACCTTTCCTTTACTCGAAGTTCACTTCGCCTTGAAGGAGATGTTAATTAAAGTGCCTAATCAAACATGCTAGATGTAAGATCATCATCCCACCAAAGACCAAGCAATTCTATTATGGATTAACACTTATATAATATGCATTTAAATGAACATAAATGAATTTACACAGAGTAAGTACATAATTACTGCTAACATACATCATCAAGAAACATTAACAATAATTCATGTGCACAACAGAATACACGATAACATATAATTAAGCACAAGATGATACTTATCTTTTGCAATGATGGTAACACCACCAATTGCATGCAGACCTTCCATGAACCTCCTAGCCTTAGACCGCGTTGCTCATCACTCTCATCAATAGGTCACCCTCGAGCTGGGACTAAGCTCCACCGGGAAAGGGAATCTTAGGCTAGGCAAGGTCAACGGGAATACACATAGTTACAGAGGAAGGATTCTCTCCCAAGAGTCACTTACGCCCACTGCACATAGACCCTCGTTCCCCACATGCCTATCCCACCCCAGGAGTATACACCTTCACTGTCACCTGAACAGTCCTTTGGATGTTAACCTCCCTTGCTTTGGGCTTCAACAACAGACCAGACCGGAAGTCTCTTAGCTCTGTGGCAGCTACTGAACCCCTTCCAAGAGTTCTCACTTCCTCCGCACACTCTCTCACCTGGAGAGAGTTGCTCATAGGTCTGGAAACCTGTTCTTTTGACCAATTCAAGTACAATGAGGACACAACAACAAGGCTTAGCAACGCACAATCAATGGCTACAACCTTACATAGTCAGAAACTACACGGCCACAACAACCCACTAGGATGGCACAACACAACTCAGGCAATTTCGAGTTTCTCAACCATGCAACACAAGATGGATTCATGGTTCTGGTTTCTTGGATGTGTGAGGGTGTAAAAAGATCCCATGCAGAGACTTCACAGTTCAGGTAAAGGATCCCCAGAACAAACACCAAAACAAAGGTCAATCAGGGGCATCCGCCCGTTCAGACGAAAGATGGAGAATGGGAGATTGAACCCCCATCACGGTTCATTTCCTGGGTTAAATTACATGTGTCTGGGTTGAAACATGTCACCCATGAATCACGCTCCTCCTCACTTGGAAGTCACCTATCCTCCCAAGGACTTAGGATAAAACATAATTCACATGGCTTTGGAATAATAATAAAAGGACTTAAGCTCCTAAGCTTATCCTTTCTCCCAACCTTTCATCCCCCTCTCCCTTACTAAAGATTTGTGGAAAATTAGTCCCCCATCACTCATTCATCGTGGTCGGTCCACACACAGAGATGTTTTTATATTAATAATGTGCATCATTACATGTACAAAATCAGGATCGTGGCCTTCAGCACTTAGGCTCTTTGGCCTAATAAACGCTTAAGCCCCACCATCTTATATTAACTTGGCTCACCAGCCTATAAAACATAATTACAATTCATAATGAAATTGGGGCACGTCCTTGGGGTATTACAATCCCCTCCCCTTATTTTTGCATTTTCCTCAGTGCAACCTTCACACAATCATCTGCAAGATTTCCAAAATCTTCAAAAAGATACGGGTATTCTGCCTGCATAGCATCTTCATGTTCCCACGTTGCATCCTCAGGACCATACCAGATCCACTAGACCTTTACAAGTCCTATGGCTCAATTCCAGAGTTGTTTTTTTTCCTGTCCAATATGTGCACATGATGCACTTGCAAGACAACTTCTTGTTCCACCTAGATCACCTTCCAATCAATCACATGATTAGGATCAAGTATATATTTCTTAATCAATGAAACATGAAACACATTATGTATAGTCATGGATGGAGGTAATGCAAGCATGTATGCAACTGGCCCAATCCTTTCTAGGATTTCAAATGTCATACAAAATCTAGCTACCAACTTGGAACAGTTTCCCAGCTTCAGGGAATTTATATTGGATTTTACTTTCAAAAAAACATGATCACTAACATTAAACTCTCTGTGGGTTCTGTTTTTATCAGCATAGCATTTTTACCTGTCTTGGGAAACTTTCAAATTCTGCTTAATTTTTAGCATATGTTCTTCCATTTCCTTGAGTAATTTTGGCCCAACTACTACTCTATCAGCTGGGTTATCCCAACTTACTGGAGTGTTGCACTTTTTTTCGTAAAGTGATTCAAATGGGCTCATTTTCAACGAATCTTGATACCCATTGTTGGAGGAGAATTCTACCAATTGTAGGAAGTCTTCCCATTTCAATGGTTTGTCCATAACATACATTCTTAGTATGTCTTATATCACTCGATTCACCGACTTTGTCTACCCATCCGACTCAGGATGATCGACTGTACTGAAATTCAGATTTGTTATGAATCCCTTGAATAACCCTTTCCATAAATTTGAGGTAAATTTTGGGTCTCTGTCAAACACAATTGTCTTGGGAATTCCGTGCAATCGTGCCAATTCCTTCATAAAAATATCAGCAACATCCACTGCCTTGTGAGTAGTCTTTAGTGGAATAAAATGGGCAAATTTTGTGAGATTGTCCACCACCACCATGATTGATTCATGTTTCTTTCCTATTCTGGGCAATCCGGTGATGAAATCCATAGTCACTACTTCCCACTTCCACTCAGGAATGGGTAAAGGTTCCAGCAACCCTGCTGGGTGCCTGTGCTCAGCTTTAACCTTCTGGCATTCCATACATCTAGCGATGTATTCAGCGATCTCTTTCTTCATACCTGGCCAAAAGTAATGGCTCTTGACTGTTTCCACAGTCTTTTGATATCCAGGGTGCCCAGCATAAGGCACGTTATGCATTTCTCTCAGAATCGCGAGTTTCAAACCCTGGGCATTGGGTATATAAACTTTGTTCTTGTATAGAAGTATTCCATCAGTCTCTAACTTATAATTTTCCACTTTATGTGGCACCTCACCTTGTTGTAGCTTTGCTACCAACTCCATGTACTGCAAGTCAACGCTTGTAGCTTCTAAAACTCTTCTCTTTATATCGATCTAATACATGTTGATGGATGTAGCATGTAATTTGTGTACCCTCCTGTTGATTTCATCAGCCACTTTATTCTCCTTCCCTTTGATATGCTTGATATCAAAATCGTATTCACAGAGAAATTCCATCCACCTACTCTGCTAAGAGTTCAAGGTTGGTTGATCGAACAAATACTTCATACCATTATGGTATGTTCTCAATTAAAACCTCCTTCCTATGAGGTAATGTCCCCATTTCCTCAGAGCGTGAACGATGGCTGCTAACTCCAAATCATGAGTTGTGTAATTCCTTTCATTCTCTTTCAACTTTCTGGATTCATAACAAATTACGAATCCATTCTGACCAAGGACTCCTCCCAGTCCTTCTTTGCATGCATTGGTGCATACCACAAAATCTTCATTTGGGTATGAGATCCTCAGGATTGGAGCACTGGTTAATAGTTTCTTCAATCATTGAAATCTTCTTTCACAATCATCTGTCCAATGAAACTTCTTCTCCTTCCTTTGCAAGGAAGTGATAGGGTGAGATATCCTCGAGAACCCCACAATAAATCTTATGTAATAGCCAGATAGACCCATAAAGGATCTGACTTCCATCACATTCCTTAGCATTGACTATTCTCTGATGGCCACGATCTTTTCAGGATCCACAACTATCCCATCCTTTGAAATAATATGCCCCAAGTAATGGATCTGTTCCTGATAAAATGAACATTTTCTTAACTTGGCATACAGTTGGTGCTCTCTTAGAACCTACAACACCATCTTCAGATGTTGTTCATGCTCTTTCTCCAACTTGGAATACACTAGAATGCCATCCAGCAAGACCATGACAAACTTATCTAAATAGTCCCTGAATACACCATTCATCAAGCACATAAAAACAGCGGGTGCATTTGACAACCCAAACAACACCACTGTGAACTCGTAATGACCATACCTTGTTCTAAAAGTGGTCTTGCTGATGTCTTCATCCTTTATCCTTACCTAGTGATATCTCGATCAGAGATCTATCTTCAAAAATATTTCCACATCCTTCAAATGATCAAAGAGATCATCAATCCTCGACAGAGGATACTTGTTCTTTACAGTTACTTTGTTCAGTTGTTGGAAATCTATACACAATCTTAGTGTCCCTTCCTTATTCTTCATGAATAGGACTGGTTCTCCCCAAGGTGACACACTTGGGCATATGTACCCCTTCTTCAGAAGATCTTCAAGCTACAATTTCAAATCTTTCAGCTCTGGCGTACTCATTATGTAAGGAGCTTTCAACACTAGAGCTGCTCCAAGAATTAAGTTTACAGAGAAATCAATATCTCTCTTCGGAGGTAGTCCTGGTACCTCCTGAAATACATCTTCAAAATATTTTAGTACTGCATGATATCCAATCTTTGGAACCTTATCCTTGGGTGTTTCCTCTACATGCACAGCAAATAATTGACAGCCTTTTCTGTAGCACTTCTTCAACTGCATTGTTGAGATTTCTTTGATAGAAACAGCTCTATAAATTCCTTGGACTATCTTCCAAGTCCCTTCCTCATCCAAGAAAATGAATGTCTTGCTATGACAGTCCAAGATGGCATGGTGTTGTTCTAACCAATCCATCCCAATTATACAGTCATAACAGCCTAAAGGCAGAATGTTCAATTCAACCTTCATGCTCAATCCTTTCATGTCCATCGGACAAGACTTAACCAATTTTGTAACCCTTCTCTTAGTTCCTGTAGCTAGTTGTACTAACCAAGATTTTACATGTTTTCTTCTCGACAAATGAAAACTTTCCACCACTATAAGATCTATATAACTATGGCTAGCCCTAGAATCAATTAAAATAGTAAATACATGGTTGTTAATCATACCTTCCACTTCAATCATGTGTGACTGATATTCATCTTGCTTGTTGTCCAGGGCTGCGTAGATCCTTGGAAATCTATTGCCCATGTCCTCCACTGTTTCAACTTGCTGAACATTGTGGACGACTCTCTCTTTATCATTTATGTGGGGTAAATCCCTATACCTATGGTTCCCTTTACAACCCCAACAATGCATAGGTGTCTGTCTTGGCATTTGTCCACCCACTTCATCCTTTCTAGGGTCTCTAAAATATGGTTGTCCCAGAGGACTATTTCTGAAAAAGGGAGGTTTGTTTCCCTTCTGCCTCTATTCCTTCTTGAACTTCTTCTTGCCCTCCCAAGATTTATGGAAGGTAGGATTTTCTTTTTGTTGTTCATACAAGCATTTCACCCTACTTATCGTTTCTTCCATAGACTTAGGTTCATCATACTGAATTTTGTCACCAAGAGAAGGTGGAAATCCACTTAGATACCTCTGATTGTTGACAGTCTCTTCCTTGATGAACGAAACATACTTCAGCAGTTCCAAAAATCTTCGCTCATATTAATCAATGGTCATGTTGCGAGCTTGAGTTCAAATAAATCCTTCATCTTTCTGTCATAATATCTTTTAGTCAAATATTTCTTCTCGAAATACCTCTTGAATTCCTTCCAAGTGATATCTTTCTCTCTAATGTGATGTACCTACATAAGCTGATCCCACCACATGGATTCTTTTCCTTTGAGTTGATACATCACAATTATTCCTTTTGCATGAGAGGAATAATTCTACAATTGGAAGTACTTACTTCTTCCTAGCAACCATGTCTCGACATATTCCTCCTTGTGGTGTTCTCCATCAAATGTGGGAGGCTTAATCTTATTCGTTTCTCCTTTCATTTCATCCACTCCAGACCTTCTATGATTTCTAGTATCAGATGGGCTTGAACTACTGGGTGATTCCTTACTGAAATGATTTGGGGAGCGACAATGATATCTGCTAACACTCCTTGATCCTCTTTTCCTCTCAGGGGTCCTACAACTCCCTGTTTTGCTTGTGTCACACTCCCTTTAAAATTTCTTTTTTATCCTATCCAATCTCCGTATCAACTTCAAGTTGAATTATCCTTGTTTATCCCTGTCTTTCATGATCTTTTGGCTATCATCTCAGCAAGCCTGGGAATCCTTCTATAATCTATCAATGATTTTCATCATATTCCCTTCCGTATCCATCTCCTTTCCATGCCCATTGGAGTTTCATACTTCGACTCCTAAGTGGACGTCCATTCCTCCTATTTCATTCTCTGAACTGGAGGCAATCTGCACCTCTTCCATTTATTTTCACTCTGTGGCAATTATAAACGATTCTGGTACTCGTTAAACTTCTACAAACACAAAGTACAGACAACCAGAATTTGGCAGGTCATTGTTCCCTAACAAATCCCATAGCATTCATAAACAACTTGATTCGAGAAAAAATTTAGTTTCCAATAGTTTTTCGAGCTCTACTCATCTTTGTAACCACTTCAGAAAATATCCCCTCTATCTCAAGTTCCAACCCACGTGATCACTGCCTATGACCAAGCGCTAGACCGCTAGGTGCTACCCAGGTTTTCCACCTTCGGAAGGTTTTAAGGCACACACAACTATCTCCCAGAATTTTGATTACTGAATTCGCGAACTCAAGTGGATCAACGGATCATGTTTACACATCATCCAACAGTTGTGACTCACTGTGGTCCTTCTTTCATCGAAGTTTTTGAAACTTCAGGATTTCGGGGTTTCGAGACTTTGGACCTCGAGAGTTCCCACACTTGTTTCCTCCCAATATTCTCACATTCAAAATTATGATTTCCTTTACCCTCCGGGCCCACATAGTACGGTTGTCTCCAAATACCACGGTGGCACGTGGCACACTTAGGAGGGTCCATGTCACCTTTGGTGATGTCATCGAGTCCTACCACATTCACTTTTCTTTTAGGGACTTTGGGTTTTGGGAGTTTTTGCATCAACACATCTTGCTTTTCCCGGTAGCTGAAATCACGAAATTACGATTTAATTTTTGCTTGATCCAACTATCAATTTTTCTTCCTCTGATCTATGGTGTAGATCGTTTTGAGACTTTAGAGTTTCAGGCATAGAAAGTTCATGCATCAGTACATCTCTATTTTTTCGATAGCCAAAATTGCGAAAGGTTTCTAGGATAACTCTCTTGCACCTTCTCCAAATATGACGGTCGTGAGGGATTTCCTTTCCTCCCAAAAAAATTCAACAGCTCCAACACTTTATGCGTTGAGCTATCTCTCTCTCTCCCTGTCCAAATACCACACCGACTACGTTTTGTTTTTTTTTAATACCGCTACACCTCCTGATCTTTGTAACATGGCCAAGCAACCCCTTGGCACTCATAAATAATACAAGGTTTGAAATTATTCCCTTCAGACTCAATTTGTACCTAAACTTTTGGGTCCAATGGCCCCTTATCTTGCCCATTTAGGCTCAGCACTGAAAAACATGGCTCTGATACCAAAATGTAACATCCCCGGCCCACCAAAGATCGGGCAATGTTACTGCATATTAACACTTATATACTATGCATTTAAATGAAAATAAATGACTTTACATAGAGGTAGTACATAATTACTACTAACATACATCATCAAGAAACATTAACAATAATTCATGTGCACAACAGAATACACAATAACATATAATTAAGCACAAGTTGATACTTTTCTTTTGGAATGATGGTAACACCACCAACTACATGCAGACCTTCCACAAACCTCCCAGCCTTAGACCGTGTTGCTCATCACTCTTAGTAGTAGGTCACCCCTGAGCTGGGACTAAGCTCCACCGAGACAGGGAATCCTAGGCTAGGCAAGGTCAACAGGAATACACACAGTTACATAGGAAGGATTCTCTCTCAGGAGTCACTTACGCCCACTATACACAGACCCTGATTCCCCACATGCCTGTCCCACCCCAGGAGTACACACCTTCACTGTCACCCGGACAGTCATTCGGTTGTTAACCTCCCTTTCCTTGGGCTTCAGCAACAGACCGGACCAGAAATATCTAAGCTCTGCAGCAGCTACTCAATCCCTTCCAAGAGTTCTCACTTCCTCTGTGCACTCTCTCACCTGGAGAGAGTTGATCATAGGTATGGAAACCTATTCTTTTGACCAATTCCATCATAGTGAGGACATAAAAACAAGGCTCAACAATGCACATTCAATGGCAGGAACCTCACACAATTAGGAACTGTACGACCACAACAACCCACTAGGATGACACAACACAACGCGGGCAATTTTGGGTTTCTCAACCATGCAACACACGACAGATTCATAGTTCTAGTTTTGGGGATGTGTGAGGGTGTATAGAGATCCCACGCAGAGACTTCACGATTTAGGTAAAGGATCCCTAGAACAAACACCAAAACAAAGGTCAATCAGGGACATCCGCCCATTCAAACGGAAGATGGAGAATGGGAGATTGAACCCCCAACACGGTTCATTTCTTGGGTTAAATTGCATGTGTCTGGTTTGACACATGTCACCCATGAAGAACACTCATCCTCACTTCGAAGTCACTTGTCCTCCCAAGGACTCAGGATAAAACATAATTCACATGGATTTGGAATAATAATAAAATATTATTCTTAAGGACTTAAGCTCCTAAGCTTAGCCTTTATCCCAACCTTTCATCCCCCTCTCCCTTACCCAGGATTTGTGGAAGCTTAGTCCCCCATCACTCATTCATCATGGTCAGTCGACATGCACAAATTTTTTTATATTAATAATGTGCATCATTACATGTACAAAATCAGGCTCTTGGCCTTCAACACTTAGGCTATCTAGGCTAATAAACACATAATCCCCACCATCTTATATTAACTTATCTCACCAGCCTATAAAACATAATTACAATTCATAATGAAATTGGGGCACGCCCTTGGGGTATTACATTAGAAAAAGTAGCCAAGTAAGTGGTTAAATATCGATTAAGGGTTATATTTGAAGAAAGTTTAAGTGAATTCTATTAGCCCTTAATAAAGAATTAATAAATCAAAACTAAGCATTGACACAATGGAACCAGAACCCAACATGCTTGTTGTATAAGGATTTCCTTCTGTAGTCCACACGTCACTCCACCCCAGTATTGTGCCTAAGAACACAAATTGATCGGTAGGAAGCGTTCAGAATCCTGTGGACAAATCGTGTAAACTACAATAATTGACAAGTGGCTTCAAACTTCGAATTAAGACATGAATTAAGAGACCTAGGTATGGGGTCGAATGTCTCTCAGAATTTACAAATCTGGAAAGGGTTGAAGTGTTTAAATTGTAATTCAAATTATTTTAGTGGGATTCGAACTGAAACTTGAAGTTTTTTTTATTATTTTATTTTAAAACTATGTCTAACCCAAGTATAAATAACGACGGATTCGCTACCCAAGGAAAATTAAAAGGCGGTCAGAGGAATTACAAGGCACGCGGTCTAAAGGTGTGACAGAGTTGTCATAAAGGTATTTAATTCGTTTTCAAAAGGAGACATGATCATTGTTATTGATATAAGTTCCTGTCAATAAATGTTGATGTGCAGTCACAAGTAAATTCCCTGTTAAATAATGTTTAAAAACCTAGTCAAAAATTATGGATTCTGGTGGTCTAAACACATGTTGAAGCACAAACCATAAAAATGCTAGAACCACCAACCATTAATTAAAAAAAAATTGAAACCGCAGACTAGGTGAATGTTGAAAATGCAGACTTATAAAAAGGCTAAAAGCATTGCCTAAGATAAGTTGAGACGCAGTCTACATAACTATCTAAATCGCTTGATAGAGCTAATCCGATCGCCACCCAATCACCCTTTCAAGACTCAAACACATCAACGTTATAGTACACAAGGTAGTTTCCCACTAGCTGACTAGTATCATTGTCCAGTATAATAAATGGCATTATTCAGAAAGGTAAATTCACGATGTAATAAAGGTATTAATTGCAATCTTGAAAAGTGAAGTTGCCATGTAAATAAGATTAATTTTTGCAGTCTTAAAGGTTAAAATCGCCAATAGTAAAGTCTGTTATCACCATGCTATCAACATGTTATCAATAAAATCGGTGTTAACCGCATGCAATGCAAGAATTACTCCCAACCACTTACCCATCAAGAAAAATGCAGATATAAGCTCGCAGACCAAGATAACGCGGATAGAGAAGAAATAAATTGTTTGGACATTTACATGGTAACGCAACAAGATAATAATGTAGACAACACAATCAACCTACACCAGATCTAAATCATAGCATGAACATATGGTTGATTCTATTATTGTCTCAAGTCTGTGGTTAAGTTAAAATAAGAGATTTATGTGTAAATGATGTGACTCACTGTTTAAATAATTATTTGATAAAGTTGTTGAATCATATAATAAAAAAAATCGCATTGATAACAGACTTCGCTGTCGAGAATATAAAACGTTGTTGTAGACATTCCTATTACATAAGAATTTGATGTCAATAACACTTAAATCATTGTCGTAAAAATCACCGACATTATCATTGTATTAGTACTCATTGTAAAAATTTATCACTGTTAAAAAAAGGGTCCCCTTAGTAACATAATTGTTTATTACGGTCTGTCTATAAATATAAGGGTAAGACTTTTAATAATATAAGGACAGATCGTTGCCATACAATTGTTCATAAGAACAAAACACAGGGGTTGAGGGTGAATAAAGAGTTGGGTGAACACAGACAAATAAAACGAATTAAAACACAGTCCAATCTGGCCAAGGGCAGAGTAAACTTCATCATAAAGGTAATAGATCACAAAGGGAAACCGCAGACCAGATGTAAAATAAATAAAAAACACACAGTAAATTCGCCAGGAAATGATTCAAACGCAGAGATCAATGTAGAGGATCATAAGCCATTCTCTCCCGGAAAGGAAACACCATCGCAGGGGTAATCAATGCAAAAAGGAAAAATGACTATCAATCAGCCAAGAACAATCAGCAGGGGCAGACAGTTGGGCAAACTATCCTTCATTCATCATCCATGCACAGAAAAGCAAGGCATTAGAATCTATAGGTCTCTATGCACTGAAGTGACGACCGTCGATTCGGCTCCTAGATGACTGCTCAAGGGTGGAATGATGAACTAGGGATGAGGGCGAAGTAAAATAACAACTCTTCACAACCAGTCAATAAAACCAATAGGGTAGTCACAACATTCAAGGATCGAATGCCAAGGGAATCAAGTCAAACGGTGAGCTTAAGGCTATGGGGAAATTAAGTTCTCAAATAAAATGCTAAGTCAAAACACCTTCTTTACACAGTTAAAAGTACAGAAATGAAAGCGTAAGGTCATAATGATCTATCATACAGAATAAAAGTAGTGTATCATAGCCCAAGTCGTCTTCTTTGAGTCATTGTCCCACGCGCTTCGTGCAACTCCCTCTTGCCGACCGATGAGACTTCACTGGTACCTCCTAGCCAACGCTAGGGGTACTCGTATTCCCCCTTATCCCCTCAAGCCCCAAAGGGGCCATGCACACTAAACCAGAGAACAACTAGCTCCCACCTCACCTCGCAAGGTCAAGCTACCACTCTTCACCAAGCTGGGTATCCCAAGTCCCACAAGCTAAGTCAGTCAAGTTTGAATTTCTGCAACGTAACATTACGCATAACATAAAAGATCCATCCTCCTCCTTCTCCCTCCTTTATATAGAGTTTCTAAGTCATTTACTTTCCAAAAGTCTCATTTAATTTATTGTTTAATAATTTAATTCATAAAAATCCTCCCCGTACATGTGCCACCCATCCCCTTCATTGCACCATAAATTAATTTCATTAATTAATTAATTACTCCTATTTCCCTCACCCACTTAAAAGCATTCCTAGAATCGCTCCTAGGTGTCCCCATATTCCCTTACACATTTTACTGACTTACCCCCTTACTAATTCACTAGTTGAGTTCAATTTAGAAAGTTCTTAAATTCAAAATACCTTACTAAGTTAGTCTTTCTACGTTTTCCTTATGTTTCCCTTTCTCTTTGTGTTTCTCGGTTTTTCCTAGTTTCCAAATTCTTTTAAATTTCCTTCTTTCCCTTTTCATTTAAATCTCAAAATGGCAAGAGTAGAAAATTACCTTTTTCCCCTTTTTCTTTTTAATTAGCATATGTAACAAAATAATTATTTCCCCTTTTTCCCCCTTTTTAAATTTTATCCCCCTAAAGGTTTTTTTTATAAATTAATTGAATCGCTTACCCCCTTCTCATCACATGATTAATGATGATTACTTTTATTGTTTATTTATTTTTATTTTTAATTTTAATTAAATATATATATTTTTATCACAAGTATCACTTACCTAGATTTTAATTTTTGAGGTTGGGCGACATTTTATCAGGGAAATTGTTTTTAAATCTTTCTTATCACGTTATTCGTTCTAAGGCCATCTACATTTATTCATTTATTATTTAACAATGAGACGTGCCCTTTAGGACGCACTAGGTGCTCCAAGGGTGCCACTCGCCTCATTTTGTTTCCCTTGCGCGACGTGCCCTTTAGGACGCACTACGTTCTCTAAGGGTGCCACTCTTCTCTTTCCATTTTTCTTGTGCGACATGCCCTTAAGGATGCACTACGTGCTCCAAGGGTTCCACTCGCCTCTTGACTGACTTGGTAGACATCAAAAACCCCTGGAGTCAATACTCTGCCAAGTGATCTTGTGGGATACTAAGGGCATGTAAGGAATAAGGCCCCTGCCTTATTGTGTGCCCTTTAGAATCATTGTGAGCGACTTTCACAATCTTCCCTCATGGCATCGTGGGTCTTCTCAAACTAGGTAGTCTTTAACCTACAGTTCGAGCCATGACAGGAGTGCTAGTAGGTTGTGGCAAGGTTGCTTTCCACACATCTAACTCAATTTCTCTGGTTATCGTGCATGACCCCTCTACTCCACATGTGAGTTTGGTCGGCAAGTTATCATCAACATGCATCATCAACGAATCATGTCAGAAATAATATCCATAATCATATCATCTAATCACATGCACAAATGTCATATATATACAACAATCAAACCCCAATAGTCCACTCCTTGACTCGATCCGAAGTCCAAGGGTTTCATCAATGCCTCAGCATCCTCGAGGTCCAAATCTTTCACACTCAAGAGAACTGAGTCAATAACACCTATCTAAGTCAATATAGAAATTAACATATAATCACATCCATAATGCTTCATAATAATAATCAACAGTCAAAGGTATAATAATCTTGATCTCTTGCAAGTAAGTGTCCTCAAAGAATAATTTTTCTCAATGCGCGCAAGAGCGGGATGTTACATAAACCCCCTCTTGGTCTAAACTTCATCCTGAAGTTTCATAGTATATAAGTGCCGAAATAATGTGTATCACAGTATCATAAGACTATCTATCCAACAAAAATGGAAATTGTTAGTGCATATCATATGCGTCCTCCGAGGTTGTCGAGTGCGGACTATAGTTGTCCCACTCGACCTTGACCTTGTTGAAAAGTCAACAAGAAACATGTGTCTAATTTAGTTTTCCCTTAATTAAATTAGACAATAAATATTAATCTATTATCTCATTCATAACTGAGTGATTTGGAATTGTAACAGAATTATAAGTGTAGTTAAGTGAGTTAA
>ML777723.1:1385624-1408580 GCA_009831015.1 Picea engelmannii
CTTATTGTGTTATGTGTTATTGATGTTTCACTTTGTGCATTGTGGTTGTGTTGTGATCGTGGTTGTTTAAATTGCTTCCGCAATAATAGTAGAAGTGATTCTGTATTTAACAAGTTGTGGTAATTGTTAGATCAGGAGAATCGTAGGAATACATTAATTTGTATCGAAATTTCT
Organism: Picea engelmannii; assembly: GCA_009831015.1. Taxonomy (NCBI): domain Eukaryota; kingdom Viridiplantae; phylum Streptophyta; class Pinopsida; order Pinales; family Pinaceae; genus Picea; species Picea engelmannii. The sequence continues at coordinate 1,385,799 of ML777723.1, forward strand.
ATAGACCTCATCTATTGTTCGACATTGTAGCTGTCAAATGCAATGATCCAGGATGCAGATCGGCTCAGCCGTGAGCGCACCCTCATCAGACACCCATAGGGTGCTCAAGTCAAACATGTGTAGGATCATTAATCATAATGTCTCAAACAAAGACGTGAAAAACATCGTACATACGCCTCAAGAATCAGGCAAGGCTAGTCATTAGGCCATGGACCTCTCTTTTCCACAATATCGTAGGATCCCACAAACCTAATTGAACTCTTATGCAGTTTCAGCACTTCGTAACTATGGTTGACATGACGCGCATCGACATAATTATTTTATCAATCCTGCACTTCCTTGATCCTTTGTCTTATAGTTTGCATTTAATCTTCTAGTTCATGAATCGCTTCTGGTCCCACCAGGACCCTATCTTCAAGTCGATCCCAACTCAAAGGCATCTGACACGGTCGCCCATAAAGAAAATCGAAAGGTGCCATCTTAATGGTGCTTTGGTAATTGTTGTTATATGCAAATTCTACTAGTGGTAAGAATTCTTCCCAACGCTTTTGTTGATCCATCACATACATGCACAACATGTCTTCCAAGATTGGGTTTGTTCGTTTGGTCTGTCGGTCAGTCTTTGGGTGATACACAGTACTAAAGTTAAGTTGGGTTCCCAAGGCCTCTTGGAAACTAGTCCAAATCATCTGGTAAACATTAATCCTCGATCAAATATAATCCTCTTAGGCATGCCCAACAACCTCACAATCTCACTGATGAAAACTCTAGCTATTTCAAGTTCCTGATATGTCGTATGCACAGGAATAAAATGATCACTCTTCGTCAGAGCGTCACCTACCACAAAATCGAGTCGTGTCTCCTTGCCGTCAATGGAAATCCAACAATGAAATACATCGAAATGACCTCCCATTTCGATTATGGAATAACATGTGGTTGTAGTAATCCTACTGGATTTCTATGCTCAGCCTTCAACGGCTGACATTCTAGACATCTGGCCACATAGTTGACTATGTTTGCCTTCACTACCTTCCAGAAGAATAAGGGTTTAAGGTTTTCCCTCATCTTCGTGACCCCTGGATGAGCCATGTACACTGTTCTGTGAGCCTCATTTAGGATCAAACTCCTCAACTTGTCATTCGATGGTATGTAAATCAAATTTTTAAACCTCAATACTCCATTGTCGTCAAACGTAAATCCTTCAAATCTTGGCACCATCATTGTGTTTTGTTCGATAAAAATCTTGACCTCTTTGTACCTATCATCATCACATTGTAAAGCTAGAATATTTTCACGTAGATTCGTCTAAAGAGGCATCACTGAAAATATGCATGGTATCTGACTCAATGGATCTGCCACTCGGTTTGATGTTCCTTTTATGTAAGAAATCTTGAAATCGTACTCGCTAAGCAATTCCGACCAACATTTTTGTCGCGCGTTTAGGTCACTTTGCATAAAGATGTGTTGTAGTCTACAGTGGTTCGTCTTTAGTTCAATTTTTTGTCCAACAAGGTAGTGTCTCCAAACCTTCAATGCATATACAATGGCTAACCACTTTAAATAATGCATCGCATAGTTATCCTCATGCCTTCTCAGTTTCCTCGAGATGTAAGTGATCAGTCGACCATCTTGCATCAAGACTCCTCCTAAGCCTTCCTTGGATGCGTCAGTGCATACCAATAAGTCCACGTCCATGTCAGGGACCTTCAGTATTAGTGTTATTGTCAACCTCTCCTTGAGCCTATGAAATTCTTCTGCACATTTCTCAGTCCAAACAAACTTCTTGTTCTTCTTCTACAATTTTGTGATTGGATTTGCTATCTTCAAAAATCCCTTGACAAACCGTCAATAGTATCCTGCTAAACCCATGAAGCCATGCACTTCCAAGACATTCGTCGGCGCAGGCCATTCCAATATCCTTGACCTTTGTTGGATCCATGGCAATACCTTCACCAGAGATGGCATGCCCTAAGTAGTGAATCCTCGATTGATAAAATGAGCATTAGGACAACTTAACATACAATTTATGCTCTCATAGACGTTGTAGTACCAAGCGCAAGTGCTCGTCATGCTCCTTCATCATTCGATATTAAATCAAATATCATCCCTAAATACTTGGATGAACTTATCCAAGTACTCGCAAAACACCCCATTCATCAAACTCATAAATACACCTAGGGCGTTTGTCAATCCAAACGGTAAAACAATAAACTCATAATGTCCAAACCTCATTTTAAAGTGGTCTTAGGGACATCATCCTCCTTGATCCATAACTGGCGATTCCCTAATTGAAAATTGATCTTTGAAAACACCGTTGCACCCTTCATCTGATTGAACATATCATCAATCCTCGACAGCGAATACTGATTCTTGATCGTCGTCTTGTTCAATTGACGGTAGTCAATGCAGATTCTCCACGAACCGTTCTTCTTTCTTATGAAGATAACAGGAACACCCCATGGTGACACACTCAGACGTATAAGTCCAAGGTCCAACATCTCCTTTAGTTGCATTCTCAACTCCTGTAACTCCAGGGTCAACATCCGATAAGGTGTTACAGAGTTACCTAGGATGTCGTCGAATAGGGAATTGGAGTCTACCATAGACCTGAAATTGGGGACTAAGATGATAGCAAGAACACCACCGAAAGTTTTTTTATACCTTCCTCTACTCCCCTTTCATGTAAATAAAGGATCGCATAAATCTTGCATCCCTTGCGCATGATCTTCCATAGCTGCAAGGAAAAGATGAACCTTAGGGAATCTCCCTGGTTTCTTCCTAAAATCACGCGTCTCTATCCCTCATCATCGACCAAGCTCAATTGTTTCATCTTACTGTTGAGTATCACCTCATGTGATTCCAACCAGTCCATATCGATTATGATGTCATAAGATCCTAATGTCGTGACGTACAGGTCGGCCCTGGTGACTAACTCTCCCAGGTTAAGGGTACAGCCTCTAACCCTTCCTACAACCTTCTGGTTGGCTCCCGAAGCCATCTCTACAAGATAAACTCATCATGTTTGACTACCTTTACCTTGATCCTTTTTAGCGCTGCACCAGAGATGAAACTCTTGATAGCTCTAGGATCTATCAAAATACTAAGGTCTGGTCAGCGATAGTACCTGACATCTCGAGCACAGTCGACTGGTTCTTTGCCTGGCGGTTATTCACCGCTTCATGAATCCGATGGGCCTTGCCCAAAACTCCCATGGTAGTGGGTTCAGCTGATCCATATGCTCTGGCCCTTTCCTCTAGGAAGTGATGTTGGTCATGTGGCTCCCCAAAATCCAACACACTTTCTTCAGTCTAGTAATCCTGGTACCCGAAGCAGAAGCTGAATTCTAACAATAAGGCCAAACTCAAACTTCTTGACCTTAAGTTTCTGGGTAATTTGGTGTGGAGCATACCGAAGCAGTTGCAAATGGACCTCGTACTTCGGCACCATGCGACTTCCTTGTCGCAAGGCGTCGAACTTGTTGAGCTGATGCTCAATGAATTCCTCGGAAATATATCTCTCCTGGAACTGTTCCTCGAACAATTCCAATGACACGTCATCGTCGACCATGCTCAAAAGTGGCAGGAGAGTCTTCCACCATAGAAGAGTGCTCCCCTTCAGTCAAAAGACCACCATGCGGACCTTCATGTTGAAGGTCATAATCACGAAGCGTGAAGCACAACACATGTCTCTACAATTGTGTCTCGATGACACAACCATCCGCGACACTCGTGGACTCGAGATTTCAATTCTGTCGAGTTTTTGGTGGATGCTAACGGTACTAGCTAGGCCGTGTTGTGGACCCTCAGGGGTATAGGTGCCCTAGCCTCATCTCAGTACCGATGGTGAATCAAGGCCCTTTGACATTACCTAGAAGGGTCTTGTCAAACCATCATCATCCCTTACAACAAGATAATCTAGCCCAAGGACTTGCTCCTCCCCTTGGGGTTTCAACTCTGAGGGTGCGGGAACTTCTGGAGGTGTCGCACCTCCTTTCATGGCAACACGTTTCGAACCTCTGAGTCGTCCTCTAAATGCGATCACCACATGGACATGTTAAGGTTTTTAATTAACTCAAGGGTTGATACTCACAGGTTTAATACAGTGGAAAACCTGGTGATCCACATTCGCGAGGTTGAACCCGCTGTGATACCATATGTAATGACCCCTTCGTTACAACTACAAGAAAAGCAAAAATTGCAATTTTTTTTTGTGTGTTTTAAGGTGTGAAGGTAACGACGAAAATGGAAACTAACACCACGCAATCAAAACAAGAAACATACAAAAATGATTTAACATTATCACATCGAACAACTGGGTGAAACATGCGGAACTCAAAGACTGACAGAACAACTACTCACCCGACACGAACTCGATGACACCTACAGGCTAAGGGACAACATCCCCCTCCCGACACAACGGCTTTGACAACCAGTAACTAGAACCCCTACAACGCACAACCATACACACGAAGGAGTTATAACCCAAGTGCTAACAACAATTTCAATGACAACGCCCACAACGGAAAGCTCAGACTCTGACCAAGTTATCATTGCCTCTATCCATTAGGGTGTGCTATGATCCCCTCATCAGAAATCATGCCAGCCCCAAGTGATAGGTGCAAAAATAACCTTGGCGCCACATGACCTATCTGGACCAAGGACTCAATATAAAACCAACACGCTAAGAGTTGTAAGAACTGATAGGAAGACTACACCTATTCCCCCAAGCAACAGGTCGACAAGACGCAAATGACATCGCTCAAAAATGCTTGCAAAAATGACTCGACGACCACCATAAACCATAATTGTTAAACATGAGGTCTTAGTGTGAGTAGAGAATTATCATGACCAACAATCCTATATCTCAACATTATATCCCTGCCTACCAATGATAATCACATAAGTTTTTATAAAAATCAAACAATTTTTTTTTTGTTTTTTAAATCTTTATATCATTTAGTATTAACAAAATTATTATATCTTGTGGAGCAAAACTACCTTTCCTTTCCTCGAAGTTCAATTCACCTTGAAGGATATGTTAATTAAAGTACCTAATTAAACATGCTAGAAAAAGTAGCTAAGCAAGTGGTTAAATATCGATTAAGGGTTCTATTTGAAGAAAGTTCAAGTGAATTCTATTAGCCCTTGATAAAGCATTAATAAATCAAAACTAAGCATTGACACAATGGAACCAGAACCCCACATGCTTGTTGTAGAAGGATTTCCTTCTCTAGTTCAAGCATCACTCCACCCCAGTATTGTGCCTAAGAACACAAATTGATTAGTAGGAGGTGTTCAGAATCCTATGGACAAATTGTGTAAACTACAACAATTGATAAGCAGCTTCAAACTTCGAATTAAGACGTGAATTAAGAGACCTAGATCCAGGGCCGAATGTCTTTCGAAATTTACAAATCTGGAAAGGGTTGAAGAGTTTAAATTGTAATTCAAATTATTTTAGTGGGATTCGAACTGAAACTTGAAGGTTGTTTTTTTTTATTTAATACTATGTCTAACCCAAGGATAAATAACAACGGATTCGCTACCCATGAAACATTAAAACACAGTCGGTGGAATTACAAGGCATGTGGTCTAAATGTGTGAAAGATCTGTCATAAAGGTATTTAATTCGTTGTCAGAAGGAGACAGGATCGTTGTGTTTGATATAAGTTCCTATCGATAAATGTTGAAATGCAGTCACAAGTAAATTCCCTGTTAAATAATGTTTAAAAACGTAGTCATAAATTATGGATTCTGGTGGTCTAAACACATGTTGAAGCACAAACCATAAAAATGATGGAACCACCAACCATTAATTAAAAAAAAAACTGAAACCGTGGACTGGGTGAATGTTGAAAACGCATACTTATAAAAAGGCTAAAATCGTTGCCTAAGATAAGTTGAGACGCAGATTGTATAACTGTCAAAATATCTTGATAGATCTAATCCGACTACCACCCAATCGCCCTTTCAAGACTCAGACACATCAACGCTATAGTTCACAAGGCAGTTTCCCACTAATTGAATGGTATCGTTGTCCAGTATAATAAATTGCAGTATTCAGAAAGGTAAATTCAGGATGTAATAAATGTATTAATTGCAGTCTTGAAAAGTGAAGTCGCCATGTAAATAAGATTAACGGTTGCAGTCTTAAAGGTTAAAATCACCAATATTAAAGTCTGTAATCACCATACTATCAACAGGTTATTAATAAAATCGTTGTCAACTGCGTGCAATGCAAAAATTAGGCCCAACCACTTACCAGTCAAGAAAAAAGAAGATATAAGCTCACAGACCAAGATATCGCAGATAGAGTAGAAATAAATTGTTTGGAAATTTACATGGTAACGAAGAAAGATAATAATGTAGACAACGCAATCAACCTACACCAGATCTAAATCGTAGCCTGAACATATGGTTGATTCTATCGCTGTCTGTGGTTAACTTAAAATAAGAGATTTCTGTGTAAATGATGTGACTCGCTATTTAAATAATTATTTGATAAAGTTGTTGAATCATATAATAAAAAAAATTGCATTGATAGCAGACTTCGTTGTCGAGCATATAAAACGTTGTCGCAGACATTCCTATTACATAAGAATTTGTTGTCAATAACACTTAAATCACTGAAATTATCATTGTATTAGTACTCACTGTAATAATTTATCACTGTAAAAAAAAAGGGTCCCCTTAGTAACATAACTGTCTATTACGGTCTATCTATAAATCTAAGGGTAAGACTTTTAATAAGTTAAGGACAGATCGTTGTCATACAGTTGTTCATAAGAACAAAACGCAGGGGTTGAGGGTGAATAAATAGGTGGGTGAATGTAGAAAAATAAAAAGAATTAAAACACAGTCCAGTCTGGCCAAAGGAAGCATAAAATTCACCATAAAGGTAATAAATCACAGAAGTAAATTGCAGACCAAATGTAAAATAAAATAAAAAACACACATTAAATTCGCCAGGAAATTATTCAAACATAGAGATCAACGTAGAGGATCATAAGTGGTTCATTGTCGGAAAGGAAAAACCATCGCAGGGGTAAACAACTAACCATCAATCATCCAAGAACAATCAACATGGGTAGACAGCTTGGCAAACTACCCTTCACTCATCATCCACGCACAGAAAAGTAAGGCATTAGAATCTATAGGTCGCTATGCACCGAAGTGATGACCATTGATTCGGCTCCTAACTGACTACTTAAGCGTGGACTGATGAAATAGGGATGAGGGCAAAGTAAAAACACAACTCTTCACAACCAATCAATAAAACCAATAGGGTAGTCACAACATTCAGGGATCGAATGCCAAGGGAATCAAGTCAAGCGGAGAGCTTAAGGCTATGGGGATATTAAGTTCTCAATTAAAATGCTAAGTCAAAAAACCTTATTTATACAGTTAAAAGTACAGAAATGAAAGTGTAAGGTCATAATGATCTACAATGTAGAATAAAAGTAGTGTATCGTAGCCCAAGTCATCTACTCCGAGTCGTTGTCCCGCGTGCTCTGTGCAGCTCTTGCTTGTCGACCAATGAGACTTCACCGCTACCTCCCAACCAACACTAGGAGTACTCTTCTTCCCCCTTATCCCCCTGAGCTGCAAAGGGGCCACGCACGCTAAACCAGAGAACAACTAGCTCCCATCTTGCCTTGCAAGGCCGAGCTACCACTCCTCACTGAGTTGGGTATCCTAACTCCCACAAGCTAAGTCAGTTAAGTCTGAATTTCTGCAGCGTAACGGTACGCATAACATAAGAGATCCATCCTCCTCCTTCTCCCTCCTTTATATAGAGGTTCTAGGTCATTTACTTTCCCAAAATCCCATTTAATTTATTGTTCAATAATTTAATTCATAAAAAACCTCCCCATACATGTGTCACCCATCCCCTTCATTGCACCATAAATTAATTTCATTAATTAATTAATTACTCCTATTTCCCTCACCCAGCTAAAATCATTCCTAGAATCGCTCCTAGGTGTCCCCATATTCCCTTAAACATTTTACCGACTTGTCTGTTTACTAATTTACTAGTTGATTTCAATTTAGAAAGTTCTTAAATGCAAAATACCTTACTAAGTTAGTCTTTCTACTTTTTCCTTATGTTTCCCTTTCTATTTATGTTTCCCGCTTTTTCCTAGTTTCCTAATTCTTTTAAATTTCTCTCTTTCCCTTTTCATTTAAAACTCAAAATGACAAGTGTAGAAAAATACCTTTTTCCCCTTTTTCTTTTTAATTAATAAATTTGTAATTAGCATATGTAACAAAACAATTATTTCCCCATTTTCCCCCTTTTTAAATTTTATCCCCCAAAAGGTTTTTTTTATAAATTAATTGAATCTCTTACCCCTTCTCGTCACATGATTAATGATGATTACTTTTATTGTTTATTTATTTTTATTTTTATTTTTNTATATATATATATATATATATATATATATATATCACAAGTATCACTTACCTAGATTTTAATTTTCGAGGTTGGGCGACATTTTATTAGGGAAATTGTTTTTAAATCTTTCTTATCACGTTATTCGTTCTAAGGCCATCTAGGTTTATTCATTTATTATTTAACAACGTGATGTGCCCTTCAGGATGCACTAGGTGCTCCAAGGGTTCCACTCGCCTCATTATGTTTCCCTTGCGCGACGTGCCCTTCAGGACGCACTACGTGCTCGAAGGTTGCAACTCGCCTCTTTCCATTTTTCTTGCACGACATGCCCTTCAGGACGCACTACATGCTCCAAGGGTTCCACTCGCCACTTGACTGACTTGGTAGACATCAAAAACCCCTGGAGTCAATACTTCGCCAGGTGATCTTGTGGGAGACTAAGGGCCTCTAAGGAATAAGGCCCTTGCCTTATTATGTTCCCCTTATAATCATCATGAGCGACTATCACAGTCTGCCCTCATGGCATCGTGGGTCTTCTCGAACTAGGTAGTCGTTAACCTACAGTTCGAGCCTCGATGGGAGTGCTAATAGGTTGTGGAAGGGCTATTGTCCACACCTCTCCCTCAATGTCTCTGATTATCGTACGTGACCCCTCTACTCCACATGTGAGTCTAGTCGGCAAGCTATCGTCAGCCTGCATCATCAATGAATCATGTGAGAAATAATATCCATAATCATATCATCTAATCATATGCACAAATGTCATATATATACAAGCAGCAAACCCCAATAGTCCACTTCCTGACTCGATCCAGAGTCCAAGGGTTTCATTGATGCCTCAACATCCTTGAGGTCCAAATCTTGCACACTCAGGAGAACCAAGTCAATAGAACCTGTCTAAATCAATATAGGAAAATAACATATAATCACATCCATAATGCCTCATAATAATAATAAGCAGTCAAAGGTATAATAATCCAGATCTCTTGCAAGTAAGTGTCCTCAAAGAATAAGTTCGCTCAGTGCGCGCAAGAGCGGGATGTTACAAGTAGATGTAGAGGTAAAGGTGGGCATAGAGAGAGGAGAAGCATAGTCCATTGAAGTTGGAAATCTAGAAGCCCACAACTTCAAATGAATTATTTTCATTTCTACAGCAACTATTTTCTGCCTAGCAGATTGCTAAGCTGCAAGGCCAAAATGTAAGAGAATGAAACAAGACTTTTCATCATGACCAGGAAAAAGAGAATCTGGATCTAGCTCACCACAAGATTCAGGTATGCATTCTTTCATTATTAGCCCATGTAGAATAGCCAATCCATAGACCAGTCAACTAAATCTCATGTTTTTTTTTAATTAGATCACAGGAAATCATAATAAATAATATTTACATAATTTTGATATCACATTGTTAATTGGGAAATTACTAGCATGTAATGTGGTAAATTGTTTGAGTGCAATTATCAGCATGTCTATGTCAGGGAAGTCTCGACTACTTGGATGGTTCTTTTTAAAAGAGTAAACATAATAGATAATCCATCCAACCAAACAAATGATCAAAAGGTCAAAAAGAAAAAGAAACCAATGCACTTGGATTATCTCTAAATTAGTAAGATTAATAGAAGTTTTCTTAATGGCATTGATAAGATGCTTAATAGAAGTTTTCTTAATGACATTGATAAGATATTTTGTATTGTCGTAATTGAAAACAAGTCTGGAGTTTTTCTCTTTGTTTGTAACATAATGAAATGGATCTAAAAGACCTATCTAAACATGAACATTCTATACTCCTATTCTGTAATAAGATTAGGTTTAAGTCTTTCTCTTTGGTTGAAACATAATGAAATGGATCAGAAAGACCTATCTAAACATGAACATTGTGTACTCTTATTTTGTAATAAGATTAGGATTAAGTCATTTAGTCCACAACTTCATTGCACACAATGGCCAACAATAACAACATAGCTTCCATTACGAAGAAGAAGGCAACGGATGCAACATATGCACATGTATCCATGTTTGGATTCGATTTGATAGAGTTGCATACCTGTAACTACATAGGCTAGGGGAAGCGTTGGTGGGGAAGCTACTTCTTTGATAGGTAACCAGAAGGGATGCAGGAAATATGGAATCATCCCATTCATTCGTTATAGAAACGGACTAGGAGGTCCATTTCTTTCAATCTGGAATTGGTCCATCCACCCATTATAGAACCGTTGTTGGTCATGAGTATTGCATGGGAGTTGGCCTCCATAGCTCGACATGAATCTTGCATGAGAGTTGGCCTCCACAACTTTGGAAATGTAACAAATGACTATACCATAGTCATCCCATAAACATAGGATTAACGCATACAAACATTTAATGTTAGTGAATTAATGCTAGAATCAAGTCTAGCATTAATCTACCTCGTTGTAATGTATCCCAATGTTGGGAAAATATGTTATCATTTTTTTAAATTTCAAACCAGCCTTGCCTCGATTTGAGGCCAAATAAAACCTCAAATATTTGGATTGGTTAAAATAAAATGGTATAGTTATTCTATAGCTTAACGAAAAGTGTTCCATGTCATTTAAGTGTAAAACTTTGGTTTTACAACTTGGTTTCCACGTAAAAGTATTGCAAAAACAAAAATAAACGATTACTAATAGTCCTCAGCCCAATGGGCAGGGACTAATAACACATTTTAAGATCTATTCATTACATACATAAATTTAATTATTTTATATGGCATTTTTCATTATAGAGTCTATGTCTTTGGATGAGATAGTTTGTGCACGTGTATCATCAGTTTTCCAAGACAACTTTCGGGGGAATTTCGATCATTGATGTAGCGTTTTATACCTCTACTTCGCTAGCAACGTCGTGGGAAACACCAATAAATTTGTTCCCTCCCCTATGGTAAATGCATATAGACACATTTTAGATACTAGGCCATAGATTAAGCTTGTGCAATGTCTATTTCGATAGATGAACTGTGTCATTCAAGAGGCGATTGACACTAGGTGGATTTTTTGGGGGAAGAGTCTATTTGTTTAAATATTCAATCAAGCAAGTAGACTTTTTGCAAAAGTTGTTTCTGTTGTTGCAAGAGTTTTTTTTGTGTGTACAAAGTCACCATTTTTGTGAGTTATGTTCAAACTCAAATATATTTTTCTTTTCTTTGTTTTTTAATAAGATGTTGGGAGGAAGGCCTACATGGCACAAGGCTATTGACCTAGCCCCTATTGATATAGTCTCAAATCCCAACATACAACAACATTATTGTGTGGATTTGATATAGGATACCTTTGTTGCAGTCTTTTATATAATATAAATTCACAAAAAATAGTATTGGAAGAAATAATTGTATGACCTTTCATCTACCCACCATTTGCTTAAAAAATTTAGTGATATGGTTCAACCACAACTCTTTTTAATACAAATTCCTAGTGAAAAGAAAAGGCATAACACCACCATTTAATTAGTCAATGGTTGAAAAATGTTATACACTAGTGACTAAAAATAATTACTACATAATATTACCTTATAGTTCAAACTTGAGGGAAGTTAGTAATTAACATTGACACTTTCTTATTTTAAGGTATATCAAAACATTAGTGTTGCATTGTGGCAATTCCTACATCAACCAAACTAGTAGGTATGTCAAAACTTGTCTCAAATAACATATCATTGACACTTTCCATTATCGCATCTCTAAATAAGTTATCATAAAGCATGCATATAATACCAAGAACCTCATTTTCTTTGATAAAGCCAAAATCCTAGCCTCTGTGTCCTGACACTCATCACACATAATTAGGAAAACCCTTCAAATTGAAAAAAAAAAAAAACTAACAATTTTAATCGAGAAAATGACTATAAACTCAATCATAATTTGAAGCCTACAATCCATTATCTTCATCAATAAATCATTTTCCTTGTTTCCCCCCATCTATTTTAGTATTATAATTCCTTTTTATCAACCTTTTTATTCCTCAATAACACTATATGATACCAAAAAAATATTCTAATAAATCTCTTAAATCATAAGTTTTCTTATTCCTTTATCATTATGTAAAATCATTTTTATTTCATTCTCTTTTATCTAGTAGTATTATTATTCATTAATCTTAACCTTATCTTGTAACTTGTAATTTGAAACCTAAAACTCATTATCTTCATCAGTAAACCATTTTCCTTGTACCTTTTTATTCCTCAATAACAATGTATGATACCAAAAAAAATTTCTAATGAATCTCCTAAATCATAATTTTTCTTATTCCTTTATCATTATATAGAATCATTTTTATTTCATCATGTAATCATATCTTTAGAGGTTTGTTTTTTTTCCACGAGAAAAAAAATGCTCTTTATATTCAAAAGGATATAAATATTTACAAGACGACTTCTCTTACAGCAGCATATAAGATACAAGGAGATAATTGCTATATACTTGTTCATATCCACACTGTGGCCTCACGTTCAAGGCTATATCCATCAAGACAGCATGTCTGCAACGGAGAAATCAAGACACCAAATCTGCAATGGAGAGATCAAGTCATAGCTTGATCTTGTAGATAGGTCCTTCATTACCATCCTCCCAATAAGAAAATCTAAGTTGGCTCGTAGGGAGGAGCAATGCCTTTTTCGAGAGGAAGTCTGCCTCAGAGTTTTCCTCTCGGAAAATATGCTGGAATGTGAGCTTGCTGAAGTGTAAAGTAGCATCCTTGGTCCTATCTTTCCAGCAATTGAGGGCTGCCACATGGAAGTCTGCCAGTCCATTCAGCCAATCAATTATGAGCTTGGAGTCACCAAGTAGTAGCAAGGTATCGGTATGGCGACTGGCCAGCAGTAGCGATGCCCAAGCAGCTATTAGTTCCGCCTTTGTGTTGGTACCCTGACCCCCATTCAATGTCCAGCGAATAATGGTGTGAGTGCTTAGTGCTATTTTTCCCCCGGCTCCACAAAATGTACCTCCTTGTTGTGAGGCCCCATCAAACCAGGCCACCACCCTATCAACTGGAATTTGAAATGAATATCGATCCGGAGGCTTTGGTTGTATAGAGTTTCCAATATTGGCTGCCTCTGTCAGAATGTGTGATGTAATAAAATGGAAGGATGGCTTCTTGTCATTGAAAATAGCCGCATTTCTGGACAGCCAAATGAGCCAGCAGAGGTGTGACAGAAGCAATGTATGAGATCTGTTATGCTGGATCCAGTTTTAAAAGCAAGCTTTGACATCATTAGCTTCCCAAATTGTGGAAATGTTAAGAGGAGAAGTGATGTAGGTCCAAAGCGAACAGGTGAAGGGGCACTGAACAAAAACATGTAGCGATGTTTCCATATCCCTGGCACATAGAGCGCAGTGATTCGGGCCCTCCCATCCGCGCTTTTGCAAATTGTCCCAAAGCAGAAGCTTATTTTCGAGCAGGAGCCAAGTAAATAATTTGTGTTTTAGAGGGCCGTGTTCTCTCCATATCCTCTGTCTCCAAATTGGAATTACAGTCTTCCAGTGTTGAGCTTCCAGTGCAAGATAAACATTCTTTGCCGATAATAAACCCGACCGGTCGCCCCCAATCCAGATAAGAGAGTCTTGTTGTGGATGAAGTCGCACGCCGGAGGCTTTGAGTTGACTTGTGAAGTCGTCCCATTCTGTCCTGTGTGATGGATCGAGCTGTAGTTCAAGACCGCTCAGCCAAGAGTCGCACAGTGGGCCGGATGTAGTCGGGCGGTGGAATTGTTGAAGGTAATGTAAATTTTTCCCATGAAGAAAGGCACGCAGCGATGGAGAGAGGCACGCTTTTCTGCCCAGACCCAATATGCAATCATTTCCAACTTCTATCAGGTGCCCGTCCCCTGGATACCAAGAAAGTCCTTTTAAAATGATAGGGAGGGTAGAAGATAGATTTTTCCAGATCGGCGAACCTGTAGGTGGATGTATTTTAGCAAGTCTGATCCAAATATGAACTGGGAGGTGGTGTAAATACTTAGTTGTAATGACAGTATTCCAGATTCCTGTACAAGTTAAAATTCGCCAAAAGGTATTGGTCGTGAGAGCTTTGTGAAAGAGGGACAGGTTTTTTAGGCCCCAACCCCCCATCGATCTTGGTTTTGAAAGTCCCTCTCATTTGTTGAGATGAAAGCATCTAGTCTTGTTGCAGCCAGCCCACAGAAAAGAAAAAGAGAGTTGACGGAGTGACTTCAAAACGGTGGCTGGTATGTGTGCTATTTCCATCCAAAAGATCGGAAGGCTTTCTAGCACCACTTTAATCAAAACAAATCTTCCTCCTATCGAGAGAAACCTGTGTTTCCAGTTGAGAATTTTCTGTTCGAATCTGTCCAAGAGCCAAGCCCAATATTTTATGGTGTATCTGGAGGATTTTTAGTGAAAGCCTAAATAGGAGAAGCCCTCCTCAAGCTCAAGGAATTCGATTCCAAAGAGTGCTCTTAAGTCGCGCTTTATGGGCTCCTGGACGAGAGAAAATAGGAAGGAGGATTTAGAGACATTGATTTTTAAACCAGAGACTTCACAAAAAGTTGTTAGGATCGAATGAATGATGGACCACTCAGCAAAATCTGCAGTTGTCAAGATCAAAACATCATCAGCAAAAAGTATATGAAGAATATGTGTCAGCCCTGCCACTTTGACTCCTTTCAGGAGGCCCTCCGCTTGTTTGTTCTTTAGTAAGATGTTGAGACCTTCCAGGATCAGAATGAATAGTAAGGGAGAGAGAGAGCAGCCCTGTCGGAGGCCTCTTTCGCAATGAAAGGCCTTTGTAGCTTATCCATTGATTAAAATAGCCAGGGTTGCCGAGGAGATACAACCCATTATCCAATTTGATGTAATAGTGCCGAAACCGCTCTGAATAAGAATGAGGTGTAGAAAATTCCAATTTATGCAGTCAAAAGCCTTTTTAAGATCTAGCTTTAGGAGAATGGCTTGTAACTTTTTAGTTTTAATACTGTGGATGCACTCTTGTGCCACTCCGACAGCATCAAGAATTTGTCTTCCTTTGAGGAAGCTGAGCTGTTCTGCTGAAAGTGCCCGAGAGATATAAGGTCGGATTCTAACAGCTATGAGCTTTGAGATAATTTTATAACATAAATTGCAAAGTGATATGGGGCGGAAGTCATTAAAATGCTTGGGAAGGTTTGACTTCGGAATCAAGACAATAAAGGTTTTGTTTAAAAAGGAGCTAACCGTCCCTCTTGTTCTCGTGTCTTCTATGACATCCAGGATATCCTGATACATTAGGTCAAAAAAAATAGGAAGAGTTCAACCGACCATCCATCGGGACCTGGGATTTTCTCTCTTTTAAAGCTTTTGATTACCGCGTGGAGTTCCTCCTTAGAACATGGAGCATGTATTAGATTTGCCTCCTCGGGAGAGATCATCCTTGGGAAAAGACTTGTTGTTGAAGTCTGTGCAGCTAGAGAAGGAGCGGGAGATGCTTTGTAGAAGGATTTGTAATATGAGTATGCCGCCGACTTGATCTCAGCCTGAGACTGGTATATGGTTCCAGTTGTATCTTCAATCTCCTAAATTTGTTTTTTTGCTCTGCGGGAACAGGCCACTCTGTGAAAGAAGCTAGTATTCTTGTCACCCCCTGCCAACCAGAGCATCCTGCTCTTGATGCGCCATCTCTCCTCCTCGTGCCGTAGCAGAATGTTTCTATCGTTCTCTAAGCATCGGATCCTGTGTGTTGTTCCCACACTATTAGGAAGATGTAACTGTTGTATTAGAAGATATTCCAGCTCTGTTTCTATGCTGTTGAGTTTGTTGTGTTCCCTTTCCTTTTTTTCTTTGAGCCAATGTATCGAGAGATATTTTAATGAGTTGAGCTTACGAAACAAATTTCCCTGCGCGTCTCTTGGAGTGACAAGAGAGTCATCCGCCCAAACTGAGTTAACAAGGGTGGTAAATGTCGGATCCTTCAACCACTATGCGTTAAATTTGAAAGGTAGACCCTTGTTGATGCGTCTTTCTCCTATCTGGAGACAAATCGGAGTGTGATCGGACAAGAATGGCAAATTAACCCAAGCCCTGCTATTGTATGAAGGCAGGAGTAAGCTCTCGGCTATCAAAAAACGGTCGAGCCTTTTAGAAATTTTTGCAGCTCCTTGTCTACCGTTTCTCCAGGTCGGTAGTAGCTCCGGTGGTTTAATGTCAATCAGAGCGTTTTTGAAGAAAATTTGCTAGAAGAAACTTGTAAGTGGGTCAGTCATTGCCAAGTCTCCCCAAGTTTCAAGAGGGCTGGTAGTTAAATTCAAGTCTCCGGCAAGAATGAGATTGTCTGCCGCCAGAAGTCCCAAATTGTCCAGCCGCTTCCAGAAGTCTTTGCGTCCAGTACAGGGACCATAAACGTTTAGAAAATTGATCTGTCGATTAAGTTCAATGCTAGTCCCAGAAAGCAAAATTCCCCCAGGACTGAGCATCGGAGAGAGTTTAAAATAGGCAGGGTCCCATGTAACCAATAGGCCTCCTGAAGTTCCCACAGAGCTTGCCGCACATGAAAGCCAGCTCGGTCGAAGGAGGTGCATGAAGTCACGAGCCACCGATGCAGCGACTAGGGTTTCTTGAAGGAAGATGATGGAAGGCTGAGTCTGATCAATGATTCTTCTCATGGAGGCTTGTTTCAGAGGTCCTCTGACCCCTCTGATATTGAGGGATAACAAGATCATGGATTACCTCTAGCAAGGGCTTTGATGCCTCTAAGCGCCCCTTGTGATTGATTAGGATTGGTAACTACCACTGATGTCGAGCCCGTCAAGGTCTTTTTCCTTGCACTGCGAGTTTTTAGAGGAGAGAGTTCCAGGCCAACTCCTCTTGACCAGGTTGGATCCAGCTCTGTTTTGGGTTTCTGTCCTGAGGAAGATGGTTGTTCGGGTAGAAACACGGAGCCAGGAATTTTTTGTTTCCCATGATAGGTGTGGAGGGGGAGCGATTCAAAAGGAAGATGAGATTCATGGGTAGCATACCATAGCACATTTTCCATTTGTGTAGCCGAGTGGGAGGGTTCAGTGTAACCTGCTAGGACAATAGGTTCTTGAGAGACTTCGGCTATGATGTATGGGTCAGTCTCCGAAGGTGGTAGCTTAGAAGAGGTGTGATATGTAGTATGTGGGTCGGGGGGAGATGAAGGAACAACAGCCGATGGGGGTTTGTGTTTGAAATGGAGGGTTCAATGGATGTATTAGGTAAGGTGGTTGAGAGATTAGGAGACAAACGGGAAATGGGAAGCTCAGAAATGAAAATCTTATCCGATGTCGTGAATGTACTGTAGAGTGAAGGACAAAGTTCTTGAATCTTACTCACCAGTGAATCTTCTGGAATCGAGTCTTCACTTTGATAGAACTGTGAGTCAGTTGGTAAGTTTGGAGACGAGATATATCCGTTGAAATTTGCCTCTTCTGTTGGCTCCATGATATCCTCAGGTGGGGGGTACTTGCAACAATTCTATTCTCAAGTGCCCAGTTCTTCTGCAGTAGGAGCAGTGGAATGGAATGCCCAGATAGTCGAACCTCTGTGGGTGGATCTATCCTCGCCAGTCTATCTCCAAGACCTCATCTAAACCAGCTTGTATATCTAATTCCACATATATTCGAGCCATTCTTCTGTCTGTTGCTTCAAACATGTTGGAGTCCAATTTGAGAAAACGCCCTAATGATGTTCCAATCATTTCAAGTGCTTTCGGGTTCCAAAGATGGAGAGGGAGGCCTGGGAGGAGTACCCAGGTGTGTCGGAAGCTAAAGAATTCTGTAGCCGGGTTAAAACCTAGTCTCCAACGCTTAAGCATGAGTCTTCCTCCGTCGATGGGCCAAAAGTCTCTCAGGATTAATGCAGAGTCTTCCATGGACTTAAAAATGAATCCTAGCCATCCATGTTGTAGCTGATGATACTTTGGAAGGTATCCGAGAATAGGTTTCCAAGTCAAGTCCATCCAGTCTTCGAGCTTCTGCTTGCAATTCTGTTTGTAGGCTACACGACCAACCAAAGCACACAGTGCTAAGTTGCATGCTTCGGTAAGCCCGATATCCATACCAAGTACAAGTTTGGGATGCCTGCGTTTTGGCTTCCAAACCTTTTGTGGGCGCTTCTGTGATCCAGATTTATAGAGTGTGGACGAATGCTCCGAAGTCTTGTTGTGTGTTGGTGAACGGGTTTTATGGGGACTTGAGGCGTGCTGTGAAATAAAGGGTTGAGGGGAGACAGGACAAGACTCGTCCAAATGGGGTAGGGTCGGGTCATCTATTAGTGAAGCAGATAAAAGATGAGTCCTAGCAGAAGTGAAAGGAGGAAAGTGACTAGAAGCTGGGTGTGAAGGTGCGACTGATGTCTTGTTGGACTGATAATAATTTGCACAGAGTTCATCTATCTTGGACAGTGTTTCTGGGTGGTCCCATGGGTCCCCCAGGTTCCCGACAGGTTTGCACCCTTCTTTTGTCCCCATGTGCAGTTTTAAGAGTGAAATAAAACTGAAGGACGTAGGTCACGGACTGATAGCACAGGCAGGAAGGAGGATCCGACCGATATTGGTTAATTTTTAAAAGAAAAGTGGTCAGGGGAAGGAGAGCTGTGTCAGGGAACCCTCAGAGCAGTTCAGGGAATCCAATGCTAGTGTTGGAAAGTGGGTAGAGCTCAGATAAGGTCTGGGGGATTGTGAATCTGCATGTCCAAGTAACACAATAAACGAG
Organism: Picea engelmannii; assembly: GCA_009831015.1. Taxonomy (NCBI): domain Eukaryota; kingdom Viridiplantae; phylum Streptophyta; class Pinopsida; order Pinales; family Pinaceae; genus Picea; species Picea engelmannii. The sequence goes on from ML777723.1 coordinate 1,404,867, forward strand.
TGCAATAAAAGAAACAGTAAGAAAATATGCAGTTGGTTGAGTAGTGTGAGACCGCTCAGTGGTCGATGATACTAGCCGGTAGGTAGGAGGAAGACGAAAAAGTTGAAAGAGATAAGTTGTGCCAACTGCAAGGAGAATACCGCAGTTTGGAAGAGGCCAGTGACCGTCTGTGTATGGGAAATCAATCATGGCTCCGCCAGATGAGTGTGCTGGAACCAATGTCTGGTTCAAAAACGCCATGTGCGCCAAAATCGCCAGAGCCCTTCATTCCCTAGTCCAACTATTAATTAAGTTACATGCCATTTGTTGGCTCTCTTTTATCTAATAGTATTATTATTCATCAATATTAACCTTATCTTAATGAATCTCCTAAATCGTAACTTTTCTTATTCCTTTATCATTATATAGAATCGTTTTTATTTCATCATGTAATCATATTTTTAGAGGTTTGTTGGCTCTCTTTTATCTAGTAGTATTATTATTCATCAATATTAACCTTATCTTGTAACTTAGAGGTTTGTTGGCTCTCTTTTATTTAATGCTTTTAAGATTATAATAATAAATATATTTGTTCCTCAGATGGGGTGTTGGGGGATATCAGAGGACTCTCAACAGATACATATGAGCCCAACATGCCTTCTCACACAACACCTTGAGCATGAGAAAGGGGACACGAATTGAGGGCAACACATATGTCTTGAACATCGGCTTATTTGGGTTTTTTTGTCGTGGAAGGATAGAGAAATCTATGGCAAGTGATATTTGACATAGGCTTTCTCTCTAGGATGAGAGACACAATGAAGAACTATGAAAAAATTATTGGGCTCCCAACTAGTGGATACTCATTCCATCTTCCTCTCCACCATGACTTGGCTTTTCCACTATGACGTGGCTTCTAGGGAGATTCTTGGGGTTGGATGGCTCCACAACGAGGTTATTAATGATGTTGTAGAAGAGGAGGTGGCGCCCCTATGGAACCTCCCATGTGTAACATAGACGAAGGCACCTCCAACACCCTAGTGCAACGCAAGGCCCAGGTTGTGGCGTCTACATTTTATAAGGTAACCTCACCTCATTTTAAAGCACACATGGAAGGTGTGGAAGCTTAAATTTGACTGAAGCATAGCATAACACCAGATTGAGAGGTGGATGAGGAAATTGCTAGCTAGGTTCTTGATGTGGGACACATGAGAGGTCACGAGACGAAATACTGGAAGACCATGGAGTTGTACTAGCATCTCAAATCTTTGTTGGGGAAAATATTGCAAGCAAGAGAGCGGGCTCAAGACAACATCCAACTGCAATTGGATGAGTCCAGCTCTTAAATGTGCTCAACAAGTGGCTCTTGAGCCACCTCAGGATCCAAATGCAACCCCACTAGCTTAATGAACTTGTAGGTACTCTCCTTTTTGTTTTTTCAATGATGAAGGAAAATAGTACTCTTATAAAAAAATTCAGTAGGTTTCGTATTTTTCTATACAATGCTTATATCGTTAGACATAGCATTAGAAAAAACTTTTCTCAAACTACTTGGACTAAAAACTTATTCTTTTGTTGTTGTTCTAGTTTCCAACAACAAAGTATTTTTTTATAAATTTTTCAAAGAAATATTAATATAAATTGTTGTGTATTTAAAAAATAATAATAAATATATTTATATGAAATTTATTATTATTATTTTATTCCTCTATCTTTTCTTTCTAATAATATATTTATTTAATTTTCCTAAACCCTTTGTGAGATAATAAAAAATATTACAATCTATAATTAACTTAATCTTCTTTATTTTTTAATATTTCTTAATATTAATATTAAGTTTTTAAATATTTTAATAAATTATTTTATTTTTAATTTTCCAAAAAAATATTCTTTAAAAATTTATGTATTTTATTTACCAACTCATTTTATTTTATTTTTAATAATAAATAAAATATCCACTTTAAAAAGTTCAAATATTTCACAACTAAACAATTATGTTCTAAAAAAATATATATTGCATTTATTAAAAAAAACTCATGACAATACAAATATGAACTATCATGAAAGGTTAATTTTCGTTAGCTTAATGAGTTAAATGTAGGTTTCGTTTGTTAAGAAATTCGAGTTAAATACTCTTACAATGTGTATTTAGTCTGGAGAAGACATTTAAAACTTAAATACCTCTAAATTGTGATTTATTAATAATATTAAGACAAACATTTTTAACCTAAAAAAAATTGTACATTTCTAACCAAAAAAATACACCGATGAAAAAAATTGTACCTTTCTAACCCAAAAGAATACACCGATGAAAAAAATTGTAATTGAAAAGTTCAATGGAAAGAGTTTAAAATGAAAATGACGACACGTACCTTTACAATTGTTTTAATGGATGGTCGTCGTTTAAAAATTTATTACTAAATACGACTTTGTGATAATGTGCCAAAGGTGGTAAGGTGAGGCGGGGCTTGTTTTCTCGTCGATAGTGCCAAAGGAGGTAAGGAAGGTGGGGCTTGCCTTATGCTACATACGGCCCTCATAGAGCGTTTGGCTTAAACTTTGATTGGTTTCAGCTAAGTCTTTGGTTTCAGCTAAGTAGATTGGCATTGGATTCTGGACAAATTCAACAGCAAAATACAACATTGGTGCAACAGATTTCTATCATTAGGTGGCAGATTTGTGCTAATAAAATCTGTACTGGAAAGCATCCCGGTGTACTGGATGGCGCTCTCACACATCCCGGTCTCGATCTTGAAATCTCTTCGACAACGGATTTTCTCTTTCCTTTGGTCAGGAAGTAAAAAAAACAAAGGTTATCACCTCTGCAATTGGGCCACGATCTCAAAACCAAAAACACTGGGGGGCTGGGGTCTTAGACACTTACCATTCTTCCACAGGGCGCTCTCGGCCAACACTTTCTGGAGGATTCTTATGCTTCCCGGCCTCTGGGGCACAGTTATCAAAGCCAAATACTTGCAATCTCTCCCTGTTCACATTTGGATCAGATCGGCATCGGAACGCCCCAGCAGCGGATCATTGATCTGGAAACATCTTTCATCGACTCTGCCGATTATTCTTCAATGGATCTCTTGGATTCCAGGAAATGGACAGCAGATAGAAGTAGGCAGAGACTACATTCTTGGTCTGGGTAATCGTGCACTACTCTCAACTCCTCTGTTGACACACTTGCACAGTAGAAACCTTTTTTACTTAAATCAGTTCACCTCCCCGATCAATGGGGGCCTGCTCGGCAATCACTGGCTCAGCGGTGAAGAGTTACAGCTGGAGGACGACTTACACAATGAATGGAAGTGTTATACACAGCATTTGATGGCATCGGGCATTCGATTACAGGACAGACCAGACGTTCTTATATGGACTGGAGGGGACCAGTCGGGCACTCTTACAGCAAAAAATGTTTATCTTGCACTTGCACTCTTCCACTGGCCACATGACAAAACTAAACGATTTCAGCAATTATGGAAGGCAAACTGCCCTGTCAAAATAAAACTCTTTATTTGGCTTCTGGTTGAAAACAGAATTCTAGTTTGGCCAAATCTTCAGGCTCGAGGATGGGAGGGGCCAAGCCGCTGCTACCTTTGTCAAAAGCAGTGTGAAACCATTCCACATCTTTTCATCACTTGCCCTTTCGTTCGAGCAGTATGGCTTGTACTGGACCCTTCGCACCTTTTCTACACAACATGGTCGGGCTCCAGCATCCTAGATTGTCTCCAA
>ML777723.1:1422345-1438842 GCA_009831015.1 Picea engelmannii
ATAATTTAACCATTTGAGAATTTAATGAAAGAATGAGGAAAGAAGAGGATTATTTCAGTCAAATACACATATGCAGATCTGAAAAGAATAATGAACAGCAAACCATAAGAACGCAGGTTGATAACGGAGTTCGGCACAATGTTGGCCTACGTCTCCGGGCCTTTTTCCTGTGGGGGAGGCTTCTTTATTTCTGCTCTAGTGCTCAAAATTACATCTCAGCAATGTCAAATGGCTACAAGATTGATCTGGTCTTGTTGTCCTAGATCTCAAGAACCCTGCAAAAGAAACGGCATGCAAAACTGATGCTCCAAGCTCACAGAAACGATCCGACAGCGTATACACCTCAAAGGCTTCCCTGCATCAAACTGACTTTGGCTTGGCTTTCTTTCAGCATAACTCTGCTCTGAAATGACTGTGTTTGGCCTCAAACAGGCCTGGTTTATATAGCAATGGAGTTGGTTTCACATCCCCAACTTCCTCCAAGAATCTGGCCTCCAAAAATGCCCAATATCCCCCAAAAATGGAGTAAATCTGCTAATATTAGGCACAATTAATTTAAAAAAAACAAATTCTTAACAGCAAACCCACTTTAATAAAGTTTATTGGGCCGCAGCCCTCGATCCCCGGGCGCGCCCCCTTTGGTGGTCGTATGGTTAGGCATGTGGCCACGTGCTTCACGCGCTGGCCCCTGCACATTGGCTCCGCTCCCGTTTCCTTGGCCGATCCATATGGCCACGGGTTCATTTGGTTATAACCCCCCGCGCCCTCGTCCGTGCAACTCCGGGTCCCGTGGAAATAGCATGTAACCTCTGGCTAAATAATAGGACCATTGCGCATTATTTAAAACTCTGCGCCCGTGGTTTCATGAATGGTCATGTGGTGTTGGTTGTGCCGAGGGCTGGGGCTAAGCCCTGGCCCTTTCCCCCCGCGGCGCAAAATTTAAACAATTTTAAATATATTGTATGCGGAATAGTTCATAAGCACCACCACGGGGGCGGGCGGTTAGCCCAGCCCCGCCGGTCCTCTGTCCACCGGGAGGTTGCGGGTTCAACCCCCGGCGACGCCAAAACAAGTTTTACAACAATAACCAACGAACCAATAATGGGGTGCCACGTGGCAGCCCAGGATTGGGCCACGTGGCACCCTTACCAACCAATGATAACATGCCACGTGTCGGTCTGTGATTGGCCCACGTCTACCGCCACATCATCTGACACGTCTACCTGCCGTACTGCCCAGTCATCCTGTCGTATGCCCTGTCAGCCTGCCACATGTCACCCTGTCAGTGGTGACACGTGTCACCTCCATACTGGTCCAACCGTACCTCCAAACGACCAAATCCGTCTAACACGTGTCACGTCCTGGTGATGCCACGTGTCCTCTGTATGGTCTGCCACGTGTCACCTTCCGGAGTCACCACGTCAGTTGTACGGCCCTGCCACGTCAGTTGTACGGTCATGACACGTGGACTGTACGGACTGTACAATCATCCCCTTTTTTGCCTGTTTGACTTTTTGGACAGAACGCGATATCTTCTCCATACAGACTCCGTTTGACGAAGTAAATATACCACCGGAATCAGGAAGACGAGACGGACGCAATGGCACAAGTTTTGTCGCATTCCGAGCACTTTCATTTTTGAGCATTTTTCAAGCCCTATCAGGCTTCTGGATCCGATTTCGGATCAACTGGTGTTGCATATGGACATCTTCTTTCCGTAGTGACACCACATTTTAATAGGTCTTGGACTAATCTTTCTATCTATGTTTTGTGGTGATGAGGGTATCTGTATGGTCTCACCTTGACTGGGCTTGATCCTTGTTTAACTTCAATTATATGTTCAATTCTTCTTTGAGGCGGTAACTTCATGGGAAGGTCTTGAAACACCTTCTCGTGTTTTTGAATTAGATTTTGGACGTCTGATGTTCTGGAGTCGTACTATTCTGATTCTTGTATTTTTATGTTGTGGCAATGGATGAAGTATGCAGTTTCTCCTTTTCAGATCATTTTTTCCATTTGTTGTGACGACACAACCTGTATTTGTGGAGGTTGAAAACCATATAATTTATAACTTTTCCCTTTCCAATTGAATTGGATGAAATGTTCCTAGTTATTGAATGAGTATGTGCCAAAGTTTTGTAACCATTGGACTCCTAAAACCACATCTACTCCTCTTAGAGGGATGGTGTAGAGTTTTGATTCAAAATTGAAATCTTGGATTTGGAGTTTCACCTTATGGCATTTTCCGACATTTCCAATTATTTTGTCGTATGCAACCATTAATTTCATGTTTGGGACTGGATATACAAATAATTTGAGTTTCCTTGCAATCTTGATATCGAGGAAATTGTGGGTACTTCCAATGTCGATTAGTACGGTGACATTATCATTTTTGATATGTCCTTTTAATTTAAGAATTTGCGGTTGGGTAATGCATGTGATGGCTGCAAGTGATATTTTTTGTGTGTTGTCTTCTATGAGATCTGAAGTGTCATTTTGGAAATTTTCCATTTCTTCATTTATTAATTATGTTGAGTTTGATTCATCATCTTTTTCTTCTTCACTAGTGTACAATTTTTTTGAATTATCTTTGATTTGGAACCTATGTCTGGGGTCCCATTTCTCTCCACATCGTTTACATTTTACTTTTTTTATGCTTTGGGACTCTAAACTTATTCTTCTATCTTCACATAGATTGGGTGGTATGTATTTGTCATTTCCTATGGTCAGAGGGACACTCCTTCTTGAGTAAACCCTGTTGAATATTGATTGGCCTTCTAGTTTTTCTTCTGCGTCTTTTTCCTTGTGTATTTCTATTTCTATCGTAGTAACCTCATGTAATCTTAATTCATCTTGGATATGTGGTTTAATACCACCTATGTAAGACTGGAGTAATTGATCATCAAATAGTCCAAATACTTGGGTGGCAAGAGCTTCCAATTGATGTGTAAATTCATCTATGCTGCCTTTTTGTTGTAATCTGGTGAGTTTTGAAAAAAAATATTTTTTCGAGATGCCCTGGAATCTTTTAAACAAATCATTTTTGAAAGAATTCTAATTATATGACTAAATTATTCCTTTCCACCATACGTACCAATTGTATGCAGTGCCTTCGAGGTACATGGATGTGTATTTGAACTTTTCTTCATCGGTTGTAATATTATATATATGGAAATATTATTCAGTTTTATTAAACCAAGCCACGCATTGGTTATCGCCTCCATTGTATTTTGATAGTTCAATTTTGGCTTTGGGACGATAAATTATTAAGGGTTGATGTTGTGATATAGGTTGGTGTAGTGTACCCTTTTCACTACCGAGGTTTTCAACCTCTCAGTTACCATTCTATACATGAATGATTACATAATTCGTACAGGAATTATGACCACATGCATTTAACACAATTAAACACACTTAATTCTCAGAGTAAAATATATAAGTTACTTTTACAATTAAACAAGCCATAGCATTCAACAGTAACTCATTTACACAGCGGAAAACATGATACATAAACAGCACAGTCATGCCAAATGTGATAAAACATAATTCAAATACTTATCTTTTAATAGCTGTAGAATTCACCAACCAAGTGCAGGCCTCCCACGAACCTCCCATCCATAGACCACATTGTTCATCAGCTCAACAGTGGGTCACCCCTGAGCTAGGACCGAGCTCCACCCCCAGGAAAGGAATCCTAGGCTAGGCTGAGGTTACAGGGAATTCAGTCATACACAACCATCAGGAAGAAAGCTCTCTCAAGAATCTCCCATGCTCACTGCCCACAGACCCTCATTCCCCACATGCCTTTTCCACCCCAGGAGAGTGCACCTTCTCTGTCACCTAGACAGTCCTTCGGCTGCCAGTCTCCCTTACCTTGGGTTACAGGAATAGACCGGACCGGAAGTCTCCGGGCTCTATGGCAGCTACAGGGTTCCTTCCAGGAGTTCTCTTCTCCCTCTGCGCACTCTCTCACCTGGAGGAGTCGCTCACAGGCCAACAAGCCTCACGCAGTCCAGTACTGTGTGGTCACAACAACCCACGGGGAACACAGACAAAGGCTTCCCTAAACGGTTCAGCAGTCACAGGATGATCTCACGGCATGATTTTGGGAACAGAGGCTCCACGCACAGGCTAGCTCACCTTTTCCCCAACAACCAAGGATTCTTCCACTCGAGTTCAACACAGGGTTCTGGTTCAGGAAATGCGCTCCCGGGTTTGCCTAGAATAGACACAGACTCACAGCTCTGGACAGTGTGTACACGGTTTCTTCAGGACAAACACAGGCTTTACGGCTTTCAGAGATGAACCAGCGTATCTGGCAGAGGTCGTACCGGTTCTACGCTCAGAGGTTCGGGTCCGAATGGAGGAAGATCCCCTCCCACGGTTCATCTTGGCGATTATATTTGCATGCACCAGGATTGACACTTGTCACCCTGGGAACTGCATGCGTACCACAACGTACATCCCCTTTGCATGTTCCCTCCCTTGCCGGGAACTTAGGATAAACAAAAATGCACATGTCTCTTTTTAAAATAATATTAAAATATTATTCCAGGCCTAAGCCCCCTAGGATTAGCCCCTAGGCTCATCACTCAACCCCTTTTCCCACCTTTCAGCCCCTAATCCCTTGCCCACTCTGTGGATGCTCAGTCCCCCATCACTCATTCATCGTGGTCGGTCTACACCTGGCGGTGTTTATATTTTATTTATGTGCTGCATACATACAGATACAAAAATCCAGGCCCTTGGCCTTCAACCCTTAGGCTCTCTGGCCTAATCAAACACATAAGCCTACTGGCTTATACAAAACTTGGCTCACCAGCCTATAACACATATTTACAATCTCTCTCAGATCACAGTTTACATCGGGGCTCGGCCTTGGGGACACTACAGTTGGGAATTTGAATTGTAGGGACGTGGCAACAGTGGTGGTGATGTGTTATATGTGCTCGAGTCACTTGGTTGTGGTTGGGTGGCTTGTTGGTGCCCTTGGCCTTTTATTAAATTTAAAATCTCATTAAACTTTTCTTCTTGATGTTGTGTCATCCCAACCAGATTTTGTTGCAAACCATCATTTATTTCTCATTTAAAGTTTCCCAAACCTCGTTGTAGGTTAACCCCGAGTTCTTGAAAAATATCATCTTTAAGATCTTGTTTTAGATTATCCATGCCTTTTTGTAATTCGATTCCAACTTCCATTGAAATTTTTTCTTTAATATTATGGGTCAACTCTTGTTTGAGTGCCTCGTTGTTGAGCCTTATTTCTTCTAGTAACTCATCATGAGTTTTTTGTATTGACTTTTCAAGTGATTTCCTAATGCTTTTACATTCCTGGTCTATTTTTTCACTTGAGTTTTTAATTCCGACATCCTTCTGGTGTTTGGGGGTGAGTATTTTTTTGTAATTATGAATGGAATTTGTATGCCCCCTTTTTAAAAATAAAGATGTCAATCCTTTAATAAAAAAGTTACTTTATAAAGTAACTTTTTATAAAAAATAATACTAATGAGATATTTTCTTTTTTAAGGGTTGGGGGATGCGGGGTGAGGGGAAGGACGTGGGGAGTGTGGGGGACGAGGGGGGTTGCGGGTGAGGGGAAAATAAGGGAGGGGGGGAAATAACGTGGGGAGTGTAGGGAAATGGATGTGACATGGGGGAGTGACCAACTCTGATACCAATGTTAAGAACACAAGGGGTTCTTAATGAACAACTTCACTCTGACTCCATAATAAAATATATAATAATAATTGATTGTAAAAATATGATGATATTACAAGGATAGGGCCTTCCTATATATATTCCCTTTATGGTTTTTATGAAGAGTCGTGACTTTTTAGTCACGAACTTTTATTACATTAATGTTTAATTTACTTTATTTATTTATTTTAATATCTTTATATTATTTATTTATTGTAACATCCTCTATAAGATAATACAACCCCATATAGAACTCTATAGATATTTTGTTAGGATTTAGGGGGATCTTATCTCTCTGAAAGGAATGTAAGACCTCCTTCAATTCCCATTTTGTTACTATGTCTATCAATCTATCATTTTATTTCTCATTAAAAATTTTGGAAAAAAGGTAGAGAGCTTTATGAAGTCTATTATATTTTCTCTCGAGGGTTCATTAAACAATATTTTGTAATGATAAAGCCTACATATATTATCTCCTTCAAGCTAGTAACTCCATTACCATCCTGAGATGGTATGTCCCATATTGTATTCACCCTCTTCCTCATGTTGGAGTTTGGTGTTACCACCCCTCTGATCTTGGAATATCATAACCATTTTACCTTTGATTTTATTCCTCCTAGGCTAGTAGAGATTTTTTGGTATCTTCTAACCTTTTTAATGTCAATAGTTCATCATTTGAGAAGGTCCCACTATCATTTCTTAGTATCTTCTAACCTTTTTAATGTCAATAGTTCATCATTTGAGAAGGTCCCACTAGCATTTGCATCATATATCTAAGATATGTGATTTTATACTATTAACAAGTCCTAATGAGAGTTCCTCTCATTTTTTTTTACCATTTCATAGTTAGAATTTTTACCTTCTTCAAGTTTTCATTAAATTTATGCATTTCTAATCCATTATAAACCATAATTATAGGAGCCCATTTATATTTTATTGGGAGTCAATATGCCTCATTTTGTACTAGAATGGATTAATTTTGAACATTCCAAGAGGCTTTTCATAATCCTTCTTCATTAAAACATGTATATGACTAGAACATGTTCCACTCCCTACCCAAGGTCTTATCTTCTCCGTTTCCATCAAAATTGATTTTGACGTCATAAGTCTATCCAACCTTTTTGATACACTTTCTTACTCCCAATATATTGTTCCTCCAAGTGGGAGTAAGTTTCGGGTTCAACGTCACAACGTTTGGCCTCTTCAAGCTTGTTTAAGAAAAAATCAACTAGATTGTCTACATTACTATTTTCTCCTTATACTTCATCCTTCTTTAGGGTTAGGCTTAGGTCCCCCCAATTATTATATCATTCTCTCCTATGCAGTCTTGGATGAAAAAATCCTCCCATAAAACCTTCTAATTTGAATAGGGACCATCGATATTTAAAATTGAGAAGGAGTTTCCTGTATCCACTAGATACAACTTAGTTTGAATGGATGATTAAAGAAAAATTGAGGATTCCAGTCTAAAATGATTGGTCCATGCAATTATGAGTCCTTTAAACTTTCCCACCATATCAAGAGCTATAAACTTGCATCCATTTAAAACACCCCCAATCATGTTAATAACATCACCCTTTCTAAGATAGTTTCATGTAATAAAATAATATATGGCTCTTGTAAATCAAGAAGCCTCCCAATGGTTCTTTTCTTGAAGGATGCACATATCCCTTTAACATTTGGGGTCATAACAATCATTTCTTAACCATGACAAGGGTTTTCCAAAATCTAAGGGTCCCATGGATAGTTCATTGTTTCTTATTTCTAACCTCCCTATCAACTTGTTGTTTGGCTAGGTGAATGTAGGACCTCCTACCCAAAGTAGCTAGGTATATGCTATTACAGATATCCACCTCAAACCCCCAATTATCTCTGGGTTTTCACCCAAAATAGAGGAATTTTTGGCAAATCTCAAATGGTATCTTGATTTTGACCCCACACTTAGTTTCTTCTTTGTTCCAAACAATTTACGAACCTCCTTATTTAGGTATGATTTGTCCATGTTCTTCACCATCTCAAGTCTTTTTCCCTCATACCAAATTCACATAATGGGATTTGAAGCCTTAGTAAGAGTGGAGAATGGACCTTTATTCATGTTAATAAATATTTTCATATCAAACCCATAGAGCTCCAATTGGAGGAAGATGAGAGGGAGGAAGGCTCACCCCTATCTACTTCTCTATTTTTTGAAACACAAGTAGAGGGACTAGATTTCAACATTATGTTTTCTATCAATGGAGTGACATGAGATTCAACACCTTCTAAACGTTGAGATCATCTCTCTTAAATTAGTAACCTCACCATATTATGCTCAAAAAGCATCTTTGGAGAAGCCTCAATGGAAATATATTCCAAAACCTCTTTACTCTTCCGCGCCCCCCCCCCCCCCCCCCCCCTCCCCCACATAATAGTGAAGGGAATACCCCCTCTTGCACCATCAACGAGGTACATTTTGAGCCATTTCTAAGGTTCTCACTTAAATGACCACTATGTCTCCCTTCACCACAGTTCCAATTCCCATGAGGAGGACCAAGGGGAAATCCTTTTCAAAATGACCATGATTTATGCACCCAACACATTGGAGGGAGATATTTTAATAATCCAAAGTCTGATTTGTTCAACACTTAATCCTAGTATTATATCCATGGCCACTGAAAGACTCCTCCTTAAATTCATTTCCAAACACACTCTTGCCACAATTTTATATTTTTGTGGTTTGGTACACTCGTCTATGCCAATAAACTTCCCAAGGGTATTCCTTATGAGAGTTAAAACATTATTTCCATAGTTCAGTAATAAGAGATGGAAGCTTTACCCATAAAACCTATGTATTATTCTTTTCCCAATGTGGGTCAAAACACGGGGACCACTTCTTCAAAAATGTATATGTATTTCTCTAGAACCATGGGTTTTTCCTCATACATTCTCCATCTCTCCTATATTTAAAGATAAATAAAATCCATCCCTTTGCTGCAATATTGAAAGATATAGTGTATCCCAACAAAAGCTCTAGTTCCTCTGAATACGTTATCCCATATAAATTTTAGATATTTACCTCCCATAAAATTTACCTACCACTGCCATTTCCTTGTAATGAAGTACTTGGTCAAGGTAGATATATTCTCCCAAAACTAGTTTTAGTCTCTCCATCTTCATTTTCACCACCTGCACCTTCTTCATTCAAACCTTTCTAACCTTTATTGACCTCTTTGTTATCCCTTCCAACCCCAAGTCTAGACGTTCACCACCAACTTCTACCCTAGGATAATGGATCTCCCTTCACCCAAGGCCTTTCCTAGTGATTGAGAGAGTCTGAGGTAGGGGAAATCCCTCTCACCATTAGAGAAATTATTTGAGAACCCAATGATTTGAGGTTTGGGTTTTATTAACACGGGAGGGGATGGATGCCATTGTAGAAATCTTAAATTCTAACTTCAATTTTGTTAAAGTAGGGCATCCTACCTATGATGAAGGCATTGATTTCCTTATGTTGTTCAATGCAATCCCTTTCAAATCAAATCCATGCTTTCACCAAAACCCCATCTGTATGCATATTCTGACAATAACAAGCATTGAGAAGTCATCCACATGAACCCCTAATTCATACATCTCCTAGACCATGGATTCAATGTCCCTAATTGTTTGTTTTCCACAAAGTACATGCAACATAGTTCTATAAAACATAGTATTAGGATAAACTTCAGTTTATTTCATTTGAGTGAAATATGTTAATGCCATGTCTACATGGTCATTCTCAACATTCAATGCTATAAGAGTGTTGCACTTCATACCATTTGAAAGCCACCAATTTTCCTTCATTGTATTCATGAGAGCTTATGCATCCATTATATGAAGTCTCACTTGATCCTATGTTACAAAGTCGAACCATTCCCTTGTGAAAATTGACTTCAATAAGGCAGTTGAACCTTCCATGATACTAGGGTCTCTTATTAACAAATTCTTTGAAATAAAGAATGGTCAAACACTTCAACTTGTTTCTTTTGAGAGATAGAAAAATACATAGCAAATAACAATGACCCTTGGAGGAGATATGCACTTTGAGGGCATTTCAAAATTTGAAATGTGACTAAAAAAATCCCAGTAGGAATATGAGGTTGCTTTGAATGTTTCGAAATAACTAAAGTTAAAAAGGGCCCGATAGCACACACCTAGATATTTTTTAAGAGTCAATATCAACCTAAAACACTACTCTTCAGATGATTAATGAGTATTGGTGAGACCCGAGTCTCTTGGCTTCTCTAACTTTCTTATGTGACCTTGGATTGTCAAACCAAATTTTGCATAGGATAGATGGCATGAAAAGTTTTCCAATTCGTAGTTGGACAATCCATTCCATCATTGAATTTTAAATAACCTTCATGATCCGCGAACTTCCATTTGTTTTAATGACAATAAATTTTTAATGTGTGTTTTCATACTTGTAGGCCTGATAATACAAATCCGTCAGTTGCATTGATTTTATAGGTTCTGAAATCATATAAGTAGCCTCTTTTTACTATAAAAATATTGTTTTTCTGGAGACCTATTTTACATACAAAGACATTTTTAATTGAAAGTCTGAGTCTCGTTCGACCTGATGCTTTGCTAGAATTGAGTTTTTTATGCTCGTATTTGATCCTTGTTGCATAGGCTTTTAATGTGGGCATTGAAGTTGGAATAATCCCTAGTACTTGATTGATTTTAATTTGTAAACATGGTATGTTGGCATCCAATGCACTTACCAAAGAACACTTGGCCAAAATTGTCGATTTTGCTTGAAAATCAACCATAAGTCTTGATGAAGAATGACTTTGATGCCCTAGATAAGACTGCATAAACACTTTCAATTAATTTAGATATAATCAAATCCATGAAGTTGCATTACAAGGACAAAGATGCATGTGAGGAAAGTGACGTGGAAAATAAAACTAGCCTCATGATGTGGCTACTATAAACTATCAAGATTATATTCGAAAACATAATATTTAAGCATACACACATTCAAGCATTTCAACCAACAACACACAATCATAAATTAATTGCAAGTGAACAAATTCAAGGGAGAGAAGATCTACTTAATGGGGCTCATTAAAAAAATTTGGGGGTCCCAAGTATAAATACTTAGAGTTAGTTGAGGCCTCAACATATCCCTTAACTATGTCTTGGGGCATAAGATCCACATGCTTTTCCCCAACAAATGAAATCAGGTTTACCTTCTTATCTTAACAAAAGATACATTTTATAGAGAATCTAAAGTAATTAAAGGCCTCATTTATGGCTATAAACCCCGTTAACATTGTTTTTGGTCATAATTATAGGATTCTTAACCTATAGTTGTGTCTTGTACCATCACACTCATTTGTGTTGTTCTCAATAAATGAAATTAATTTCATCAAATCCTTTCTTAGACCAAATACTCCCTCTATAAGCCCTATGCAGTATTTACATTTCTTGTGTATAGTCTATAAATCTTAAAAACATTTATTTCGTCATAAATACATGATTTTTAACATTAAACTATCTATTAATCCATGAAACTCATCCCTTCAACCTCCCAAATATGAAATTGAATTATATTTCTCTCTTATGCTAAAAATTTACTTGTATAAAAATTGCATAATTCTTTAAGGTCTCCTACACAACTCCACCACTCATAAACCCTAAGATCACACATTTGATGTTAAATGTGTATTTTTTAATCCAAATATACATTACCACGTTATTTCTACTATTATACTTAACAAATGAAATGGGGTCATATCCTTATATATTCCAAATATACCATATACAAGCCCTGTGTAGAAATCTCGAACCTTGTGCACGACTCATGATATTTAAGAGAACTCGTTTTCTTTCTAAATGCATTTATTTTATCCTTGAACAATGTCTTAAATCACAATATGTATATATTAAACCTCCAATGAATGGTATTTGGTAGACCAATGTAGTATACATGGGCCATGAACCACAACATAGCGTCAAAGAGAGATTATTTGGCATGCATCATCTATGTAAGGACTTTCAAATCTTAATTATATGTGTAATTCAAATTATATTGATCCTCATTGTATGCCTTTGTTATGTTTACTATGGTTTTCGTTGTTGCATTATGAGCGACAATGATGAAGAAGAATATATATGTCCTTACTTATTATGGGTTCCAGTAAGGCAATTTTGTGAATTAATTATATGAAAGTGGATAGCCAAACTCATAGTGTTATGGATTGTATATATAAAAGTATAATATTGTTATGAATTAAGTAGATTAATGTATAAGTTAGTGTATCTAAAGGTGTTTTATAATATTAAGTTTAGTGGGTTTAATGGTTAAGAACATGTGTTTTTTTCTAAGAAATTGCATGTTCAAATCGAGAAAGAAAATTTATTAAAATAATAGCAAAAAAAATAAATTAACAAATTGTTTTAGAGCATAAAACTTGAAGAAAATGTTAAAAGTTTGTACCTCCATAGAATTAAATATATTTGAGCTAGTGTTAAGACCTTAAGTGGTGTACCAACTCAACTCTTGACATATTTATTTTAATATTTATGTACATTTCAAATATATATTTTTAAATTATAAATATTTTCTTTTAATATTATTCTTGTGGCCTTTCTATGAGAGATAAGAAATAAGGTAACGAGGGTTGGGGTGGGGCATAAATTAGAGAAAATGTATTAAATACATTTTCTCTAATTTATGCCCCACCCTAATAATACATTTTCTCCATCATATATGAGGGTGGGGCTGGGGCATAAATTAGAGTTTGGGGTGGGGCATAAATTAGAGAAAATGTATTTAATACATTTTCTCTAATTTATGCCCCACCGTCACCCTCACCCTCATATATTTAATACATTTTCTCTAATTTATGCCCCACCACCACCCTCATATATGAGGGTGGGGCATAAATTAGAGAAAATGTATTAAATATATGAGGGTGAGGGTGAGGGTGAGGGTGCGGGTAGGGCATAAATTAGAGAAAATGTATTAAATACATTTTCTCTAATTTATGCCCCACTCCAATAATACATTTTCTCTAATTTATGCCCCAGCCCCACCCTCATATATAAAAGTTTTTCTATTAATGCCCCCTTATGTGGGTTGGGGGAGAGCATTAATAGAAAAATTTTATAAAAGTTTTTCTATTAATGCCATCCCCCCACCCACATAAGAGGGCATTAATAGAAAAACTTTTATAAAGTTTTTCTATTAATGCCCCTTATAAAGTTTTTCTATTAATAGAAAAACTTTTATAAAGTTTTTCTATTAATGCCCCCCAACCCACATAAGGGGGCATTAAATTTTTTCTATTAATGTGCCCCCCACCCACATATAAAGTTTTCTATTAATGCTTCTCCCCCACCCACATATGAGATCTCCTTATTTGTGGAACATCATATTTTTTTTCTGGATTTGAACTTATAACCTCTTGAATTGAAAAACATAATGTTAACCATTGTCCCACCCAATATATAAACAATTCTTTAAAATTAAAAAATAATCATATTCAAATTATTTTTCAAAATTTAAAACAAAATAATTTAAAAAATTCCAATAATATAATTCATCATAAAAATAAATAAAAAATCATCAACACTCATCTCTAATTCTAACTTTATCTAATATAAAAATACTAACATGCTACATATACAGATCCAACCATAACCCAATCCCACACAATATTCTTCTATGTTAAAGCATAAAAATTCGTATTCCAAAAACTTATTAATTTTGTGCAATAAAGTAAGAATCGCAGATCTAGGTTTGACGTTTAGTTCGAAATTCAGCTTCACAGCCAATCGAAACCGAAGCAGTAATTAATAAGTACAACAACACAGCACACCCTCTAAACCCTAGCAGGTCTCCCCGCTAATTTACAAAACCAAATTCTAGCCTGCCGTCAACGGGCAGAGCTCGTACGTCTGTAAAAACGGTATGTAGACATGACAGTGAGCACCATAAAGATGATGAGACTAACAAAGGAAGCAACTATAGCACCAGTTCCATGGTGGCAGAACCGATCGTATATACCGCAGAGTTTACCCCATTGAGTGTGAGAATTTCCCTTGTACCCAACGTAAGCAATGGCGGCCGCTGCAGAGACGCCCGCGGCCCGCCGATACCAGCGCCACCATTACCTGCACACAATTATAAAATTTAATTCCAGATTTGAACATTTAGAACCCATCTTTCACACCACCTTCCAGGTTGCTGGAGGGCTTTGGTCACATCGTCACTAAATGTAATATGTATTCAAACTAAACAAAACTAGATTAGATTGGCACAGAAATAACAGAATGCATTACCAAATCGGAGACAGAGAGAAGAAAGGCAGACAGTGAAGAGGAGGTGAATTTTCGAGTTACGGAGAAGATTAATGAAAGCAGTGAGTATCCGCAGGCAACTGCATTCGCGACTACAAAAAACCTGCAAAACAACATATCACAACGTAAAATCTCAATAGGAGGGATATTAATTATTGCATTCGTGTAATTAGAATTGAGATATTTATTAACAATAATAATATATTTTAAAGTTCATACTCTACTCAACATAAATTTATTTAAAATGAAATCAATAAAATGTCTTAACAACCTACTTATCAAATCCATCTATATTGGCTAAAATCACAGAGAAGAAAGATAATTGAGATGATCAATATCCTCCCACCCACATACACGAAGGCAGGCGAATATTGGTATTTGGCAGGCAATGGGCCAACGATGGGAAGTATCGCCGTCTGCTTGTTCGTTCCCATTACGATTGCAGCAGTAAACGTGGAGACGATTACCAGCAGTCTCAAGATGAAATCCACCACGAAGAAACTACTACTATAGACGCCATTAATTCTCTGAGCATCATTCCCGCCGGACTTGTTCTCTGTGTAGCTTCTCGCAGTCTCTGAGTAACCGAGCGGAATTCGAGATTCCATTTCTTCTTCCCCTGCAAACACAAACTCTGAGACCTCTTCATACCAGGAGCTTCACCTCTGTAGATATATAGACGCACAAGTGCGTACGTGGATGATTTAAGATAAATCCTTGGTGCTAAGATTGGTTGCAAGGGACTACTCAGCGAAGGCTGGCTGTCTTGTCCGCCATTTTTAATATTAAAACTAAAAAATGATCATTAATGAGTACATAAAAGCACTTGTACAATCATTTAACTATTTGATAACCCCACCTGTAGGGACCAGTTGCATTTATCATGGATAAGGACAACGTTATTGATATGGAGCAGTTACAACGACTACTGATGTGAGGTACGTGGACGTTTTGCATCCAACTGGCTGATACCTCTTTTATACTCAAATATTTTGACAATCTTTTTTCAAAAATAAAGTTTTGGCGTGTTTTGTTAATTTTTAAAATGGCCAAAAATTTGAAGGTAAAATTTTCCACCATTAAGAAATTATAATTTTTTTACCAGATGTTTGCAAAATTTGAAGATAAGATATAAGATTAAGAAGAAAGAAAGTTAATCTGCAGGAGTGGATTAAGGGAGCAAATTTTTTTTGGAGTTACTTTTTCTGTATGTTTTCAGGTGGTGCAGTTTTAAATTTTATTAATCTAGAATTTTGGTAGATTTTCTGAATATTTGAGTTGGTTTTAAAATTCTGAAATGCATGGAACTTTGATCCATACCACCACTACCTTTGAAAATCTGATCAAATTCATACATTTTTTTAACCTAAAAAACAGGTCTATTTACTCACTAGCTAGCCTACTCCTAATCTGCATACTGTTACTCTATTGTTCAATATTTATTTATAATTTATAATTTGTTTTTTTCAAAATTTCAAAATCTATATTTTTCTTATTAACTTTTTTGGCTATCCTAATTCATAAAAATAAATTCATGCTTTTTCCTATTTGTATTACTTCAATCTATAAACCTCAATTACCACTTCATTATTGTATACATACAAAACTTAATCACCATTACAATTATATATAAATTTCCTTTCAATCATCAGATTTTTTAATTATGATTAAAAAAATTATCACTGTTTTGAGCATTTCTCACAGTGCCTTTAAAGCATCAGCGCCACCGACACTGTAAAACCTCTCGCACATGTTTTTTTCGTGTTGAAGGTAATTTCCTTGCAGAAACATCAATTACCATGCAGACTAGTCGTCATGTTCGCTGTTCGGAAATGGGCCGAATTAACTACGAGGACGGTTGGAATTAAATGAGCGATGATTGCAACGTGCACTGGCACAGTACCGTATTTTCAAAAGTAACCATTACAAATTTGCATTATGTTTGAGGATGGTAAGGAGATTGCCATTACATCTAGAGAAGTTAAGGTAGTACTCTAAATTCTATCTTTGGGTTGTTTTTTTGGTAATTTTTTTTGTTTGATTTTGCCCAAAATTTGGTGATGAATGGTTAGATCTGCAGATTTGAGTGGCTACATACCATTTATTTAGATAAACATCATTTATCCTACAACATGTGGGTCAAGTTTGCTGCTAGAAAATGAGTGCAGTTTGAAATTTTATACATGGTAAGACCTAGACATGGCAAGACTTAGACATCACAAAGCATGGAAATACATATACTAAGACCTTGCCTTAACATGCCTCAAACTCTCACACCCACTCCCTCCCTTTCTCTCTCTCTCTGCCCCTTTGTCCCTCCCTTCCCTCTCTCTTCCACCTCTCTTCCACCCTTTCTCTCTCTCTCTCTCTGACCCTTTGTCCCTTCCTTCCCTCTCTCTTCCACCTCTCTCCCACCCTTTCTCTCTCTCCTCGTTGTTAGTCTCAGTCTCTCTACCCTTCTTTCTCTCTCTA
>ML777723.1:1440594-1492311 GCA_009831015.1 Picea engelmannii
TCTCTCTCTGCCCCTCTTTCTCTCTCCCATCCTATCTTCTTCTCTTTGCCCCTAGTTCTACTTCCCCCTCTCTCTGTCCATCTAAAGGCGAGGAAAGGATCACAACGAATAAATGATATGTGCAACAGAGAAATGTAGGCTTCCTTGTAAAGTGAGTGTTAAGTTTTTATTCTCCTTCTAATGGAATACTTATATAAGTACTTATATGAACATTACCATGACCTAGATCCCCCTAGCTCCATGTAAGCCTAGGCATAACCTATACTCTACCCTTAACCCCCTCCACACCCAAGCCTTAAGTGCAATATGCCTATACCTCTTGTTTAATAATGATATTTTATGGATATGACCATTCACCTACAATTTACTAATGATTTCACATGGTTTAATGATGATTATGGTATGTTGATTCTTTTTATTTTATTTTAATATAAGTATAATCTTTTAGTGGATTCAGTATTCTTTATTCGCAATCAATGTTTCACATGCACTAGATTATGTATGATGGAACACTTATCTATATGTATTCTCAGACACTCTCTCTCAACCCCCCACCCCCCTTGTTGATATTATGGTAGCTGCGGGAGGTATTTACCTCCACGTGTAAACTTGACGAGAATAGAATATTCCGGGAAGCAAGAAGAAACCCTAATTGATTGGTTAATAATCCTAGAAGACAAGTCGGCTCAATGGAATGACTTGTATTAGGTTATTAGTCTCCAAGAGAAGAAGTCAGCTAAAGGAAATAATATATCCTAAAGAATTAGTACCCAAAATAAGAAGTCATCCCAGGCAGTCTGCCAGATTTAGTATAAATACAGGAGGTCATTCTTCATTCTGGTAGGCATTCTCAGAACTGCATAAGCAACACTTGTGTGCACTGTAGTTGGCCAGTTTTTGCACAAGTTTGGAGGAGAGTTGTTGTTGTAGCTGTTGCAGCTAGCAGATTTTGGTTTTGGCTTGGAATATCTCTTGGTTATGGTTTGGAATATTTGATCAGCTCTTGTTTGATGCGTTATCCTTGGAGAAGGGTGCACAACTCTTTGTTTGGCTATCTAGCCTAGGTTTTCTTCCGGAATGATTCCCTGTCAAGGTTAAGGTGCTCGGAGGGTGGCTTCGGCCTATGGTTGGGTGACAATAGTGATATTGTCTATGGTAAAACGAGCACATTCTAACAGGTTATGGTACCACACCTCCTTCATTTAGTCTAACCACTGGAAGGGGGCATATCCATAAGGATATTAATCTCGTTGAAGAACTATTGCTAGGGTTTCTAGTAGGAGCAGTCACCAAAGCACTGTTGCTAGGGTTACTAGCAGGTGCAGTTGACGAAACCCTAACCCTCTCATTGAGGCACCTTAAGTGAAGGGATTGACCTAATTTCCGGATAGACCAGTGCACCCTAGCCTAGTGCATCTCGTGGTACTCTCAGCAAGCCAAGACGTCAAGTTTGAGTTTTTGGTCAAATCTAGGGTTGACCAAGTCAAAGAAGCCATGACCTACTCTATGAAGTCAGAAAACAAGTTAGATGGAGCTTCTAACTTCAAAACTTGGAAGACAAGGATTGACCTCATCCTTGCCAAAAATAAAGTGTTGGATATCGTGAAAGGAAAGATCGTGGAACCAGAGTTTGAAGAAGGAAAAGAGAAAGAACTGCAGAACGTTGCAGTTATGGAAAAGTTCAAAGACGATGACATCAATGCCATGAGTATCATAGTGGACTCTATAAAAAGACCACTTGATACCTTACATCTCCCATCTTGACTCATCAAAGAAGATGTACGATGCCCTAACAAACCTCTTCTCAGTCAGAAACATCAGACAAGTAATGAGTCTGAAGAGTGAGCTACATGACATGAAGATGAATGATGATGACAACATAACATCAGAATTTGTGAGAATATCTCAGTTAAGAGATCTACTACAAGATATTGAAGAGATCATTTTAGAGAAGGAATTGGTAAACATAGTACTCAATGGTCTTCCCAAGACATAGTATGCATTTTCCGCAAGCATGAACACAAGGAAGGAGTATCCTACATTTCAAGAACTTTGGAATTGTTGTGCTCAAGAAGAATCAAGGATTAGTGCAAAAGAGAAACCTCAAAACAAATACGATGATCAAGCCTTCACAACAAGATTCAAGAATCCTAGGAACAAAAGGAAGTTTGAAAAGAAGCCAAATCAAAAGAAGGATATGTCAGAAATACAATGCTTCAATTGTTGAAAATATGGTCACTAAAAGAATCATTGTCCCGAGCTAAATAAAAGGAAGGAGACACACGAAGCATCAGTTTCCAAAGAAAGGAAACCCTCAGGGAAGACCAAGCAGGATAAAGTAGACTTCCTCCTCTAAAGACAAGGGAACAATATTCTTTATAGTTCTTGTACATGTCTTGTTTGCATAGTCTATATACATATCTTGTATATCTATCTCTTAGAAGATAATATGTTCCAATAAGAACTATAACTATGGAAGAACAACAAGATAAGGATTTCTATCATTATGACTACAATTCAGACAATACACATGAAAGGATGAAGTACATCAAACAAATCATGTGGAAGTTATTACATAAGTAACAACTGCAAGATAAGCTGAAATCAACAATCAAGAAGAAATTGGAGAAATACTTATGACACCTTGTAGAAGGCAATAAGGATGCATATGGAAGAATGGATTATGTTAGATGGAGGGAGCCGATTATATACTTCCAAAATAAAAACATGAGGAAGAACATGAAGATTCCAAGAAGGAAAGAGAAGTCAGAACAACCAGTCATTGTATCGAGAATCACAAGACTACTAGCTTGATATGAACTTACTAAAACCAATCAAGCAGAGGAACTGAAAGTTTTGATGAAGAACAGTGTATGGAAGACTTATGAATGAAAGAATTGTGAGATCTAGAACTAGAGGTTCTCCCAGATGGAGGGAGAAGACTATGATGATTGTTCATTCTAGTAAACTAGACATACCTTTGCATGAGCCATTATATCGTCCACAATATCCGTGGGTTGGAGTTAACATAAAAAAAAATGTAAGGATTGTTCTCCTCAACAAAGTAATCAAACAAATAAGTGTATAAAAACCTCAAGGTTTTTAGGTATACCAGAAGGAGACTCTTGTATGCAGATGAAAGAAGACAACTTGGTAGAGAGCCTCCAATGCACAACAAAAGCGTGGTGAAAAAATTTCTATAACAGACACTGTATTAGAATGGTTACTCAGAAGCTCAGGATGATGGATTGCTAATCCATGACAAACCATCATGATGTTAGAAGAAGTACCACTTGGATATGTTCCAGTTTGACCCTTGCCATGATGTTATGATCTAGCAAGAAACAAAAGATGAATCCAACAATGATTGATCAGAGCTATATGAAGCCTTCAAAGAATACCAGTGTTCCAGAAAGACCGAAGTACATTAAGATCAAGTATTACACTCTCTGTGATGAAGTCTAGAAAAGAGAAAGTGGTTCTCAAATATATATCTCCACAGATGAGCAGATAAGTAGACATTTTGGTAAAGCCGTCCAAGATAAAAGAGTTTGTGTACTCAAGCTGGAGCTCGTGGAGACGACTTCCTTATTGAAAAAGGAAGCAATGACTCCTAGGTTGGGAGGGAGCACTAATGTGTTATTGAATTATGGACAATCATTTTTCAGTTCGAAAAATGATCCAGGATGAGTAGCTCCTTTCCAGTTCGGAAGGTTGTTTGAGATTTCTGACGGACAAGCATTTTCCAGTTCGAAAAATGGTCCAGATCGAATGCTCATTTTCAGAATGAAAATGGTTCGATGGATTGTTGATGTACCATAGATAACAATTTCCCATTGTGGTTAACATGGCGAATGGTCTAGGATAGTGTCTCTTCTTGAGGGTTACTCAAGAAGACTGGTCCACCTCACCGGACAGTCATTCTTTCGAAGCTCACAGTTGTGAGAAGTTTTGAAGAATGGTCCGTTTTGGAGGTTGGTGCAGGACAGTCATTTCCTTTGGAAATGGTCCGGACAATCATTCCTTAGGGAAGATTCATTCTCTCTAGGTTGCACTTTGTTTAGTGATGGAGGAATGGACTAGATAGGTGAATGGTGCAGGTTCAACAATCAGGGACAAGCATTCCCTAGGGCAGACTCATTCTCTCGAGGTTGCACCTTTTTTAGTGCCGAAGGAATGGCCCAGGGTGGGGAATGGTCCAGGCTCAGAAATCAAGACATTTATTCTTCCTTTCTTGAGCAGAATAGTCTAGATAGCTTATCATTTATGTTTTACCTTCTAAGGGCAGATGCTCTTCCAAGATCTCATAGATGTGAGTGGAAGAATGGCCCAGATGATTCAGTTTATATCATAACAATGTTTTCTGTGCAGGTTGATATCATATGATTATTATGGAGACTGTATGTCTCTAAACAATAGATGTATGCTACTATGGTGGATGTGTTCCACTAATTGTGACTATACGTCACAAATCAAGTATCTGTGTGCTACTTGGTGTGGTAGTGTACCACTGGATTGTAGTTTTGTACTACTATGGATAGACACAGTTGTGTTCTATTGAATGATATTGTTATGATTGCCTTGAAGACTATCAGCAGTGTTGGAAATGATTATCAGCTAGATGGAAGATCAAAGGACAAAGATTTCCCAGATGGAAAATGGTTCAGAACATTTATTCTTCTAGGAAATATGTCCAGATTAGAAGAATGGCTCTCGTGTCACTCTGTGGTGTGAGTGACTTATCCAACATCATTTTTGATTACTCATATGGAGTATGGTTTCGAGAGATGATGCAACTGATGACACTGATAGTGATGATGGTGCTAATGATCTAGTCATGAGATAGTCTATACGACTATGTTTATGCTACCGGGTAAATGGTATGTTTGTGCTCAAGACCATTACCTTCAAATACCTCCCTAGCTAGGAGGGAGTGTTGATATTATGGTAGATGTGGGAGGTATTTACCTCCACGTGTAAACCTGACGAGAATAGAATATTCCGGGAAGAAAGAAGAAACCCTAATTGATTGGTCGATAATCCTAGAAGACAAGTCAGCTCAAGGGAATGACTTGTATTAGGTTATTAGTATCCAAGAGAAGAATTCGGCCAAAGGAAATAATATATACTAAAGAATTAGTACCCAGAATAAGAAGTTGGCCCAGGCAATCTGCCATATTTAGTATAAATACAAGAGGCCAGTCTTCATTCTGGCAGGCATTCTCAGAACTGCAGAAGCAACACTTGTGCGCACTGCAATTGGCCAGTTTGTGTGCAAGTCTCGAGGAGAGCTGTCGTTACAGATGCTACAGCTAGCAGATTTCGGTTTTGGCTTGGACTATGTCTTGGTTATGGTTTGGACTATCTAATCAACTCTTGTTTGATGCACTATCCTTGGAGAAGGGTGCGCTACCCTTTGTTTGGATATCTAGCCTAGGGTTTGCTTCCAGAATGATTCTATGTCAAGGTTAAGGTGCTCGGAGGGTGGCTTCGGCCTATGGTTAGGTGAAAATAGTGATATTGTCTATGGTAAAACAAGCACATTCTAACACCCCTCTCCCCGCCTCCCTTCCTCTCTCCCCCTCCCTCCCACTATCTCTCCTCTCTTTGTCCTACATATACCATATCTTTCCCATCTCCCTCTCTCTACCCCCCCTCTTGGTCTTCCTCTCCCACCCTATCACTCTCTCAAACAATATGTCTCTACCCCCTTCCCTCTTTACCTCTTGAATCTAACCCTCACTCTCTCACTCCCTTTATCCCAATCCCTCTTTCTCCCCCACTCTCCCCACCTTTCTCTCTTTTCTTCTATCTAAACCCCCTTCCCCCTCTCTCCCCCCTTCCTCTCACTCTCTCTCTCTCTCTATTCCCCCTCTCTGTATCCTTGTCTCTCACTCTCACACACTCTCTTTTTCTTACCCACTCCCCCTCTCACACTCTCTTTCTTCCTCTCTCTACACCCCCCCTCTCTACATCACAAGGAAATAAATGGCCTTGACCTAGACATGTTAAGACATATACCTATACCTATACATAGAAATACCTAGACATGGAAATACCTATACCATGACCTAGACCTATACGATGACGATGATGTAGACCATGACATAGACCTAGAGCTACACCTAGACCATGACATAGAGTTGGACCTATACTTAGAAGACCATGACCTAGACCTATACAATAACCATGACCTAGATCTTGATGTATACCATGACCTAGACCCCCATAGATCCATCTAAGCCTAGGAAAAACCTATACTCAACCCTTAACCCCCTCCACACTCGAGCCCTCAGTGCACTATGCATATACCTCTTGTTAAATTCTCCACAACCCTTGCACCCACATATGTGTTCTTTAACCATTGCTCTATTCTTCAAAACACTTTCAATCCTAATCCCTTAGGTCCTAGTTGTCCCCATACCTCTATACATGTTTATTCATAAATATGTTTGGTCTATAATAAATGCTATATCTGTTGCATTAAGAGCACACACACACTTTTGTGACTTGAAAGCCTTGTAATTGTCACTCATCTATGCCCACCAGGAACATGTGCGCGTTCCTAGAACGCGCACACACTTTAGTGCACACGTGTTCTAGAAACGTGCATGGATTCCTACTGGGAATTTTTTTGTGCCAAACACACTCCACTACCTCATCTATCTCAAGCCCGACAAAGCACTCTCGACATCTGCACAAACAAATAACACTCACATATATGTTTTTCTTATTTTAGTCTTGTTGTTTAATTCATAGACAATTTTGTGTTATTGCAAGACCATTGTGGAAAGAATTGGAAGACAAATTTGTCCAAGTAGAATTGTAATTGTTATTTGTGTCTTCTTGGAATTAGAAGAAAAAACTGTCTAATTGGAATTGTTGTTTGTGTCTTCTTGGGATTGGAAGACAAATTTGTTCAATTGGAATTGTTAATTGTGTCTTATTGTGTAATACCAAGACAAATTTATCCAATTGGATTTGGAATTGTTAGTTGTCTTCTTGTGTAATACCAAGAAAAATTTGTTCAATTGGAATTGAAATTATTAGTTGTGTCTTCCTTTGTAACACAAAGGAAAATTTGTTCACTTGGAATTGGAATTGTTAGTTGTGTCTTCTTGTGTAATACCAAGACAAATTTGCGGTGGGGTGCTTCGAAGCCAAATTTTCTCTTTAAACATGGGGAATTGACTGATTCGAGAAAGAAATTCCTAAAGAAAAGAGAAACTGATCGAAAAGGTAGAAGAAGAAAGAAAAAATACAAAGTTACATATGTCAAAGCGTAGGCTTTCATAAGAGGGCAACCCAATTTCTAGCAGAATAGATGTTGTTGTTGTTTCTCCTCCATCACCACAAGCAAAGCGCATGAGTTTAGTAGAGACCAATCCATCAAGTATCTCATCAAGAAAAAATATTGTGGATGATCAGATGATGGAGGATTTGCTTGGAGATAATTATACAATGGATGAAATTAGAGAGGCAATTGGTGTAAAACATTGTTGTGAAGAATTTACTATGGTGCAACCTCTTGTTGGATTGTCAGACGTTCCAAAAACTAGTCAATCCCATGTCCACTCTCCACCCAAATTTGATCCACCATTGATTGAAGGGGAAATAACTGCAACATTATTAACTCCGCAACAACAAGGTCAAGAGTGCCATAATAGGGGTTCATCATCCCTACCTATAGCATTGTGTGGCGAAGAACTCCTAAACACATTCATGTTGATGAAAGTTGTCTAGCACCACTCGAAGGTAAGTTACCTAACCGTACTATTCGTTAGCATTCTTATAAAATCATTAAAACAAAATTTGAACCAAAATCCGATGTTGTTAAATGTCAATTATTTTTGGCTTTGTTAAAATGTAGAAGTTTGACTGCTGTTAGGATAATTTTAGGCATTAACATAGTCAAATTTTAGAAACAAGTCATCATATTGTTAGAAACCTTGTAGATATTTTTCAAATAATTGGTAATAAATCTCAATCTAAAGACTGCAATGCATCCTGACGTGTCTTGTCACAATCAATTGTTAGCAAGATCATAAGAAAACATCGTTTTCTACAACAAAACTCTCATCTCTTAAAATGCAATGTCAAAATTCTTAGAAAGTATTCTCATAAACGAGATAGTCTCAACATAGGTGGCCCAATAGATTTGTGGGCCTTCACTAGTAGGCTACCTCGTCTTGACATGAAGTTAATTGGAGTAGTTAAGGGACTAGTAAAAAATTTCTAGCATGAGAACACTAGGCTTTCTTCGAACCAAAAATATGTACTAAAATTGAGAAGGGGATCTAGGGACCATGAACCCCATATTAAACACTTTCTTGACATTACACAAACATAATTGTATGACAGATTCAGGATAGTGCATAGTGCACTTAACTTGGACCAAATGTATTTCCATAAATGCAAGCCTTGGTATGTTCAAATAAACGCAATTCTTAACACATGTTGTTGTATATATC
This sequence comes from Picea engelmannii, assembly GCA_009831015.1. Lineage (NCBI taxonomy): Eukaryota > Viridiplantae > Streptophyta > Pinopsida > Pinales > Pinaceae > Picea > Picea engelmannii. Next base: position 1,449,066 of record ML777723.1, read on the forward strand.
ATATTAAGTATGATTTTTATTATCACACACACACACACACACACACACACACACACACACACACATGTGTGTGTGTGTATTTTTTTCATGTTTTTCATAACATCATTTTCCAGTAATGATTAGTTATATTGTCATTGTCATCATCTAGAGACTTTATTCACATCATCTTGTGTACAAGGCCAGAGGCTTGTACATTTTATCAAAAGGATTTCGTAGATGGGACATGCCCTAGGTGTGATGGAATGACATTACTGAGCAAGTGCAACCATGTAAGAAATGAGTATGAATTGGGGAGGAAGGAGGTTTCCTTGCAGAGCTTTAAATATGTCGCATATGATATTGATAGAGGACAGGAAAGAAAAACGATACAATTGGTGACTTCTCACGTACGAGTATGTGACTTCATTAAGGACTTCCTCGAAATGACACAACAATATGTTTAACATGTGTATCTAGCTCGATGGTAGGATGAGCATTTTAGAATATGGATATATACATTTCCCCTTGGTACTGTGTTATCATTGGTTGATTTTGCTGAGAAATACACCCTTCAACTGCAAAATGAGATTCAAATCCAATATAATCACTCAGATCAGGTCAACATAATGGTCCATATCACATACAGGCATGGGTCGGATAGTAACGATGAAAACAAAGTTATACTGAAGGAGTATAACTTCTACATAAGTGATGATTGGTGCCATGACTTAGCCTATGTAGAAAATTTATTTCAGTTATTATACAATCACCTTAAGGATAAGAACATACATATGGATCAACACTGGATTTAGTTAGATGGTTTTGCAGGCCAGTTAAAAAATGATCGTGTATTTCAATGGTTGTGTATGTTGCAAAAAAAACTCAAGGTACCATACATTTGGAACTATTTTGTGGCCGGGCATGGGAAAGGGGAGCATCATGGTGTAGGTGCATGCATAAAAATATCCTTACACAAGAAAGAAATGAATTTCACAACAAATCCCCTCATTCAAGATGTGAAATCCAATGTTGAATGACATTCTTCAGTAATGGGAGAGAGAACATTAACCCGTGAAGACCAATCACATAGGAAAGGACATGTACATAGATATTTTTTAGATGTGGTCGGTGTATATTTATCATAGTGGTAGGAATTAAAAACAATCTAGGGCACTCATGGATTCCATTCAGTTAGAACATTAGACAATGCAAGAGTTGAAATATGGACGAGAAAACTCTCTTGCTTATGTGGTCCATGTAATAGTAATGAATGGGATGATTGTGAATCGACAATCTGGGTTCATAAATGGGATCAGTTATCACTCCCCATTGGTCAACATATAACTATGGAATTATCCTAGTTGTAGGAGGACCAATCAAGTATTTCAGCATATTATGATTGTGTCTTATATCTCGTACTGCCAGGTTCGTTGAAACCTTCTATTACATTTTGAATAACTAGCATCAATTCATTTAGTGGACTCACATGTTGGCACTCCATTTTTTGTAGGGCACATGTATGAAGTGGTTGCCACAAGAGATAATGAATGGGGCATTGCTTATTGTCTCACACATTTCTTAGAGAGAAATCATACCCTCATGTTATCAGTAACAAACTCTGAAAGCATTGAATTTATGATTGGATCGATGGTTATTAAAGGATAATATATGACACCAGATGAAAGAACTCATCAAAGGTATGATACTTCTTGCCTTACTTTGAGCATGATAGGTTAATGGAGACCATCAGTTATAGAATTGATCTCGATGGTCTACTTGAATGACCATAGGTATGTAAAAGGAATAATTGAACAAATATTTCAGATTTATGAATTATTGAAATTTTGGCTTCATTTTATGGTTGTTATGATATTCTTGTATTTCCATGCCTTGCCTTGCCTTTTCATGTCATGCTTTGCCATTCCTTTCATTTCCTTTCCTTTCCATGCCATGTCTTGCCTTTCCATACCATTCCTTTCCTTTCCTTTCCATGTTATTCCTTGCCTTACCTTCACTTTCCATGTCATCCCATGCCATTCCTTGCCATGCCATGCCATGCCATGCCTTGAATTTCCTTCAGTTTCCATGACATTCCTTTCCTTGCATTCACTTTCCATGCCTTGCCTTTCCTTCACTTGCCATGCCATGCCATGCCTTGCCTTCCCTTGCTATTGTTGATTTTTCAATAAGAAAGGCTAAGCATGAAGTTCATTCCATTTTAGCATTTATCTTAACCATAACCAATAATGTTGTAGCAACCAAGATCACAAGAAGAAACACCATGCACAAAAACACAAGAAGTATCCTAGGAAACCCTTCTCAACAAGGGAAGAAAACCCAGCCAAATCCTTTACTATATTCTTCAAGAGAAATACCTTCACCACCAAGAAAATCTAGCACACAAGAGGGTGCTCGCAAACCCTAGAAGACTATCGTCCAAGAGAGGTGCACACTTTTCCCAAGAAGGTGTATTTGCTAAAATTTCCAAACGCACACAAAAGATATGATTCCTCAATGGGGAATTTTCCTTTACTTATATTAGACTTGACCTGTCAACATAAGTGTCTATTGGCACAACAGGGCCAACCTCTCTATCTCATAATATTATTAATATTAACCAGATTAATTATCTTTTACTTTAATTATCAATCACATTAAGGTGGGGTGGACGTGTATCCTTTACATTACAATTAGGGTTACAGGCAGGTCTCACTCTTGAACATTATAGCAAGGGATCTTATACACCCACTAGTGTTCATCCACTAGGGGCACATCCATAGGGATGTCCATATCTCTAGCTCACTGCATTACACAGAAGAACCAATTCTTCACTAGTGATCATGTTCACCTGTGCTCATCCATAGGCACGTCCACTCAACATATCTTCTTTCCCACTGCATTACACATGAGAGTCATATGGAGTTTCTCATCAACTCTCTTCTAAGAGGAGGATAATACATCATCTTCATTTCCATTCTCATGACGATGCACCCAACACTTTGGGATTTCACATGTTCACCTTGTGCTCAGCCACAGGCACACCCAACTCTGCAGATCTCCTTTTTCACTATGTTACACAGGAGAATCATATGGAGTTCTTCTCAACTCCTTGTAAGGAGGAGGCCATCTCTATGTTCCAACTCTGTCTCAGATAGGAACCACACACCCCTCTCATGGGCTCTCTCTCAAGTTTGTGTCCTGGGGAATCTCTCACATAGATGCAATCATCAACACTCCCTCTCAGCTAGGGAGGCATTTTCCACCACGCCAAGTCTCTCACGAAAATACTTGAACTTTGTCTTGGCAAGTGGTTTGGTGAAGATATCTGCAATTTTTTCATGAGTAGGAAGATACTGCACATGTATTGTCTTCCTCTGTACCATTTCTCTAATGTAGAGATACTTTATTTCAATGTGTTTCGATCTGTCATGAAACACAGGGTTCTCAGAGAGCTTTACACAACTCTAGTTATCACAATGAATAGTATTAGGATCCATATCATGATCAAACAAGTTAGTCAGAAGTTTGCGAAGCCACACCGCTTCGCAAACTGCTACACTCAATGAAATTTACTTTGCCTCTGCGGTGCTTAATGCCACATAACTTTGTTTTTTGCTACACTAGGAAACCATGGAAGAACCTAAAGTGAAGCAACAACTAGAGGTTATTTTTCTGTCTACTGCGCTTCCTACCCAATCTGCATCGACATATCCTTCCAGGCTCAAGTCAACAATAGAGGCATATCTTAGGCCATAACCAATTGTGCCTCGTAAGTATCTCAATACATGTTTTGGAGCTATCCAGTGTGTCTGTCTCGAATGGCTCATAAATTGGCTAAGCACATTTACTGCATAGAAATTTTTTGGTCTGGTGTTAACCAGATACATCAGTGATCCAATCAATTGTCGGTATAAGTGTGGATCTACATCTCCTAAATCAATATCACTCATTTTCTTCAAATCCATTACTATTGGAGTGGGCATGGATTTTCATTATGTCATGCCAAACTTTTTCAGTATCTCCATAGTATATTTTCCTTGACTCGGGAAAATCTCATTTGTTCTTTGCCTTACTTCTAGTCCCAAGAAGTAGTTCATCAAGACCAAATCATTCATTTCAAATTTAACAGTCAATGCTTGTTTACATTCAGCAATGAGTCTCTCTGAACCAGTGAGGAAAAGGTCATCCACATATAGGACCAAAATCAAACACTCATTGCCATTAATGTGATAATATAAGTTTGGATTAGTAGCACTTTTGTTGAAGTCCAAACTCATCAGAAATCCATCTATTTTCTCGTTCCAAGCACGTGGTTCTTTCTTTAGACCATATAGGGCTTCAACATGCATACATGAGATCTTTCGTTTTGTACAACAAATCCTTTTGGTTGCTCAATATAAACTTCTTCCTCAATTTCACCATTGAGAAAGGTTGTCTTTACATTCATCTAATGTAGCTTTCAACCCATAGAAGTAGCTAGTAAAATGATAGATTAGATGGAGGTGTATCGGGCTACTGGTGCAAAAGTCTCATCATAGTCAACTCCCTCTACTTGTGAAAACCCTCTGGCCACAAATCTTTTTTTGTATTTTTTGATGCTTCCATCATCACCATGCTTGATTTTATAAATCCATTTGGAAGTCACTACAGACTTTCCCTCTGGTCTTGGAACGACATCCCATACATCATTTTTTAATATAGATTGGTATTCTTCAGTCATGGTATCTTGCCATACTTGTTCACCTGAAGCTTCTCCATGACAAGATGGCTCTGAGTCAGTAATGTGGGTCATGGCTGAAAGGTAGCTTGAGAATCTCTTTGGTATCTTTCTCTCTTTGGTTGTTCCTTGTGGCGCTGTATGCCATTCTGCTTCTTGTAGAGTTTGTCGGGCCCAAGCAGGCCTTTTATGTCCAACTATAATATCTATGGGTATGTTTCTTGGAGCAACTGAATCAGCTGGAACAACTAAATCAACTGGAGCTATTGGATTATCTGGAATAATATTTGTCTCCCTCTGAGATGTTGAAGGGGGAGGAGGTATTGTCTCACTATCAATTTCCATCTAAGCTTCTCTAGATATATGGAAGGCTACTTCTTCTTCAAAATTAACATCTCTTCTTTACTTCAATTTGTCTCTGACCAGGAATGTAGATTCAATATGCTTTTGAGGATTCATTGTATCCTACAAATGTGCCCTTTCTTAATAAAGGTTCTGGTTTGGATGTCTTTTCTTTGGGTACATGAAAGTATACTAGACATACAAATATTCTAAACTGTCCAATCTCAGGCTTCACTTTGGTGAAGGCTTCTTCTGGATTAATGTTCTTCATGATCTGATGAGGACTTCTGTTTTGAACATATACCATTGCCATACATGCTTCTGCCCATAGAGTCATAGGTAGACTCTGATCATGTATCATTTCTTTGGTTGCTTCAATGATAGTTATCTTCTTCCTTTTAGCAACCTTGTTTTGTTGAGGGTTGTAAGGAACTGTGAACTCCCTATTGATCCTTGCTTCAATGCAAAAACTGTTGAATTCTTTAGAGGTGTATTCATCTCCATTATCTGATCTCAATATCATTATTTTTCTTCTGGTTTGGTTCTCAACCTCAGCTTTGAATTCTTGAAATTTTGCAAGGACTCCATCCTTGTTCTTCAGAAAGTAAATCCAAGTTTTCTGGGAGTGATCATCTATGAAGAGTACATAGTATAGGTACCCATTCAGAGATGCAATTGTCATTGGCCCACATACATATGAATGTATCAAGTCCAAGATTTCCTTAGATCTATTTTCACTGCTTGAGAATGATTCTTTAACATTTTTTCCAAGGGCACAAGCTTTGCAAACACCTTTATGTTGAATTTGTATTTCTTGTAGACCCATTACCATTTTCCCTAGAGCTGGAAATTCTCTATAATGAATGCGATAAAGTATTCTAAGCCATAGCTCAGTTAAGTTGATAGTGTCATGTAGAAAGGATTGAACTGGTTTGATGGTTAATTTGTACAAGTTGTTTTCTCGGACACCGATTACCTTGGAAGAAATTATACGAGAGTCTTTGTGCCATGCAAGGACTCTTCCTTCTGAGAAAGTAACCTTGTAGCCTTTGTCTTCCAAGGCATAAATAGAGACAAGATTTCTCTTCATTTTGGGTACATATAGTACTTCATTTAATTGAAGCTCCATATTTGAATCTAGTTGGAAGGTAGAAGTTCCAACTCCTCTCACATTATATCTGGCATCATCTCCAAGAACAACATGTAGATGTGTCTCTTTCTCAACGAAATGTGTTAGGTGATCTCTAAGACTGGTCATGTGCCTGTAGGCACCACTATCAATTAACCAAGTATTTTAATTTGTAGGGACCATACCTGAGAGAGATGATATGTTGATGTCTTCATTTCTTTGAGGTCTTGTCTTCCTAGAACTGAGTTTGCTTGAACCATCAATATTTCCTCCCATCATGATTTTTCTCATTTTGGATTCTTCACAAACCCTTATCAACTAGGATAAAAAACCTAACGGTTAGGCTGGGCTATAAATTTTAGGTTTTTTTAGACTTATGACTGCCAAAAATAAGCCTTTGAAGGATATGATAGTCCCAGTTAGCTAAATGGCTCCATCAAGGAGTTGCCGAAACACAATTCTGAGATTTTTTGTAGAAGTTAGCGAAACCCTAGAAACCCTAGGGCCAAAAAGTCAGAATGCTCAGAATTGCAATTTGAGACTTGTTGGAGGTGCGTTGAAGGAGGCCGTACACACCTATGTCCTTTTTATCCTCAACGTCCAAGTTTCAAGTGATGAAAACCCTCAGAAGAGTAGGCAGTACGGATTTTCTGGGAACCCTAGGAGGGTCGTACGATTTTTGTAGAAGAGAGAGAGGATGGCTGGAAAATGTTTGTGCAATGGGTTCTTCAATACCTATGCTATGATACCATGTTGATTTTTCAATAAGAAAGGTTAAGCATGAATTTCATTCCATTTTAGCATTTATCTTAACCATAACCAATAATCTTGCAACAACCAAGATCACAAGAAGAAACACCATGCACAAAAACACAAGAAGTATCCTGGGAAACCCTTCTAAAAAAGGGAATAAAACCCAGCCAAATACAATGCTATATTCTTCAAGAGAAATACCTTCACCACCAAGAAAACCTAGCACACAAGAGGGTGCTTGCAAACCCTAGAAGACTAGTGGCCAAGAGAGGTGCACACTTTTCCCAAGAAGGTGTATTTGCTGAAATTTCCAAACTCACACAAAAGATATGATTCCTCAATGGGGAATTTACCTTTACTTATATTAGACTTGACTTGTCAACAGAAGTGTCTTTTCGAAAAACAACATCGGCCTCTCTATCTCATAATATAATTAATATTAACGAGATTGATTATCTTTTACTTTAATTATCAATCACATTAAGGTGGGGCCGACCTATACCCTTTACATTACAATTAGGGTTACAAGCAGTTATGAATCTTGAACAATGTATCATGGGGTATTATACACCCACTATTGCTCATCCACTAGGGGCACATCCATAGGGATGTCCATATCTCTGGCTCACTGCATTACACAGAAGAACCACTTATTCACTAGTGCTCAACCACTAGGATCACGTTCACCTGTGCTTGTCCACAAACATGTCCACTCAACAAATATTCTTTCCCACTGCATTACACATGAGAGTCATTTGAAGTTTCTCATCAACTCTCTTCTCAAAGGAGGCTAATACATCATCTTCATTTATGTTCTTGTGACGATGCACCCAACACTTTGGGATTTCACACGTTCACCTTGTGCTCAACCACAGTCACATCCAACTCTATAGATCTTCTTTCTCGCTGTGTTACACAGGAGAATCATATGGAGTTCTTCTCAACTCTCTGTAAGGAGGAGGCCATCTCTATGTTCCATCTCTGTCTCATATAGGACCCACACACCCCTCTCATGGGCTCTCCCTCAGGTTTGTGTCCTAGAGAATGCCTCACGTAGCTGCAATCATCAACAATTATGCCATTCCTTCACCTGCCATGCCTTGCTATGTCATTCCATACCTTTCCTTTCCTTGCATTGCCTTCACTTTCCATGCCATGTATTTCCTTTCCTTCACTTGCCATGCCATGCCATGCCTTTCCTTGCCTTGCATTTCCTTCACTTTCCATGACATGCCTTGCCTTGCCTTCACTTTCCATGCCATGCCATTCCATCCCTTACCTTTCCTTCACTTTCCATGCCATGCCATGCCTTGCCTTTCCATGTCATGTCATGACATGCCTTGCATTGCCTTCACATTCCATGCCATTCCTTGCCTTTCCATGTCATGCCATGCCTTACATTTCCTTACCATGTCATGAAATGTCATGCCTTGCATTTCCTTTCCATGCATTTCCTTGCCATGCCATGCCTTGCTTTTCCATGTCATGCCTTTCCTTTTCTTGCCATGGCATGCCTTTCCTTGCCATGTCATACCTTTCCATTCCACTCCTTGTCATGCCATGCCCTGCCTTGACTTTCCATGCCATGTCGTTGGCATGCATTGAGAAGACTCGGGGTTAATCATCAATACACCAACAAAACCCTTAAACATCGTCCCTTTCTGTATCACCTGCAAGCAAGTGAAGTCTCACCCGAGGCATCTAGAGGGGCTGCAGGAACCAAGGTTATACAATGATGAGGGGAAGTGAGACATTCAACATGTTTTTACTGTGTAGGCCGTTTTCATCACTTAACAATTACTTATCATGCAACATTCCCTGTGTGTGACATTACTTTACTTTGACATTCATTCATTTACTAGTTACTTTAGTGTGTGACATTATAACAACATATATGAATAACACATTCATAGTACTAAGCTTTCATCATAATTGCGCAATATCAATAACATATTCATAATACTAAACATTCAACAGATTTATGCTATCCATAACACACACACATAACATCCCATCAAGAAACAATTTTTAACGTGGTTCAGCCCAAACTGGGCTACGTTCAGAATGATTGGTTTCTTATATTATGCATTTATAGTCTTCTTACAACTACACACCGCGCTTACAAAAATATGCAACACTAACCATTACTCAAACCTTCCTATTCGTTCTGCTGCACTGCGAGCATACCCTTGAAAACCTGAGTCATAACATATGAATACTTATCCAAAAATTCAACTCATGCACAATGCACCATAACCTTTCATTCTTTGAACCCCCTATCAACCTAACCATGTATATATTTATACATCAAAATAGGACTAATCCCGTTACAAAATGTCCCCAGAAACCCAACAGTTTATAACCATTTTCGGCCTTTTACACATCGTTCTGTCACGTTTCCTCCTATCACACACTTTGACTCCTTAAAGTTTTCTCCCGCCACGCGCTCTGGTCCATCTTCTAACTGTCTTCTATTCTTTGACGTATTCTGGTGCAGAACCCAAAACTTAACCAAAACACCTATCCAACAGGCCCCGAACACTCACCTGTGGCTCATTTTGAGCTACTCAGGCCTTCTTCCAATTCGCCATGAATTTTTTAAATGTCTCCTTTACCGTCGTGGCCTTCTACTTTACCTTTGTCTCCTTCTTACTATACCTAAACCTTTTCACACAACGCAGTACTCCAATCTCTCTGTCTGAGTCACTGTCTTCTTATCTTTGCATCCTCAGTCCATTTGATCCTTATTCATTTTTTTCATGTCTCTTAGACCATCCTCTAGTCATCCCCCTGTCCCCCCATGTGCATGAAGGATCCTAGCAATCATATTCCATCTTCATGACATTCTTGTCGCACAATAAACATTTTTATCCAGGTAGAAAATGCATTCAAAAATATTGCACGTAGACCCTTGAAAAATTACATTTATGCAACACTGTAATATTGGGTACAATATATTGCAAACTCTGTAATGTAACCCCCCAGTACATTATTCAACTAAAAATCATCTACGAGAGAAACTTTATTACTTATTGTATTCAACTATATGATCAATTCAGGGGTCCAGTTTCTCGGAGCCTTAGTTCGATATCTTCCAACATTCTCCATTAGCCTTTCTAACCATCCACTCAAAATTATCGGAGACTCACCAAAGAAGATTTCATGAAGGTCGGTAAACACATACCTTTGCAACCATTGTTCATCGTTGAGCCATGGGTTCCTATTATGTTCTCTGGAAAAGTCTCATTCCTTCCTTAACCATTATGTGATCTCTTCTGTATTCATCCTCCAAAACATTCCCCTCAATTACATATCTCTTTCCCGTCAACAAAATCATTTGTTGGCGCGCAGTGGGAATACCTGGGGTTAATCATTAATACACCAACAAAACCCTTATACAATAACCCTTTCAGCATCACCTACAAGCAAGTAAAGTCTCACCCGGGGCATCTAGAGGAGCTGCAAGAACCAAAGTTTTGTAGTGATGACGGGAAGTGAGGATTTCAATATGTATTTACTGTGTGCATCGTTTTAATCACTTAATAATTACATTCCTTGTGTGTGACATTAATTTACTTTGACATTCATTCATTTACCAGTTACTTCAGTGTGTGACATTATAACAACATATATGAATAACATATTCATATTATTAAACTTTTATCATCACTGCGCAATATCAATAACATATTCATAATACTAAACATTCAATAGATCTATGCTATCCATAACACACACATAAAATCCCATCAAGACACAAGTTTTAATGTGGTTCACCCCAAACTGAGCAACTTCCACAACAATCGACTTCTTATATTATTCATTTATAGTCTTCTTACAACTGCACACTGTTCTTACAAAAACATACAATAGTAACCATTACTCAAAACTTCCTAGTCATTATGCTGAAATGCAAGCCTACCCCTGAAAACCTCAGTCATAACATTTGAATACTAAGCCAAAACCTCAACTCATGCACAATGCACCATAACATTTCATTCTTCAAACCCCCTATTTACCTTGACCCTGTACATATTTATACATCAAAATAGGGCTAAGCCCGTTACAAAATGTCCCCCAAAACCCAATGACATATAATTGTTTTCTTCCTTTTATGCATCGCTCCATCACGTTTCCTCCTATCTCATGCTTTCACTCCTTAAAGTTCGCTCCTGTTTTGCGCTCCGGTCCATATTCTAACTACCTTTTATTCTTTGACTTATTCCAGTGCATATCCCAAAACTTAACCAAAATGCCTATCCAACACATGCCATGTCATGCCTTGCCTTTTCATGCCACGCCTTGCTTTTCTATGCCATGCCATGCCATGCCTTACCTTTCCATGCCATGCCATGCCATCCCTTACCTTGTCATTCCTTGCCATGCCTTGACTTACCTTGCCTTTCCATGCCATGCCATGCCTTTCTTTTCCATTCCATACCATGTTGTGCCTTGCCTTTGCATGCCATTCCATGCCTTTCCATCCCTTTCCTTTCCATGCCATGCCATTCCTTTGCATGTCTAGCCTAACAACGTGTTAAATTTTCAAACATATGTGATAAGCACTGAGAAAAACCTTAGTGTTGGAGATCCTCCAACAAACGGTTTTTCGGTCAACGAAATGAAAACGAAAGGACCCCATTAGCTGAAACCCAATGCTCTGGATCTAATGCAACTGATGGTTTGTCCATCCGAGCCCTGGTTTGATTTTTATTGTGAGTTGCAACTCCTCCTCAAGCCATGACATGTCGCCAATATGATCCAAGGGAATAAAATCCAAACCGAGCAACATAACAGAGTTTCTTAAGCTCCCACAAGTATGTTTGTCCAAGGCCCATGCAACCACCCTACCCACAATCGCTCGACACAATGTTCTTGGAAATCGACCTCTTGTTCAAAAATTGCACTATGCCTCATTGAGCAAAACCATAGTGTCGAAGATCCTCCAACAAATGTTTTTTTATCAATGGAATGACATCAGAGGGGCCCCACTAGCTGAAACTCGATGCTTTGAATCCAATGCAATTGATGATTCGTCCAATCTCGATTTCAGTTTTATCGCGAGTTGAAACTATGTATTCTTGCACCACTAATTATAATTTGTCATCTTTGCAGGTTGAGAACGAGTATGGGATATCTAATTTCATCCCCATTCTCATAGGGGACAAAGAAATTTGTTCCGAGTTTCAAATGCTTGAGCAGGAAGTTTTGAAATCTGGATTCTACTGCAGAAGTAATCATGGACTTGTTATCAGAAGTTCCAATTCTGATATTTGTGAGAAAAAATGTGATGAAGCGACAGAGTATCTTGGAGTTACTTCTAGACATAGGTTGGGTTCTCAAGGATCCTAAACCTGATGAGAATAAAGTTCCAGTAAATTTTGTAGACATATAAAGGTTGAATTGTTTGTTCAGTTACTTAATAAATGGCCACCTCCTTGTTATCATGGAGAAAGTTTTTCATTCACCTAAAGTTGTTAAAATGTTAAGGCAAGTGTATGGAAACTCAAATGAGGTTAATGGTGCTAACATTAAGTTGCTTCATAATTATGTTGAACATGCATGGAAATCCCTTAGGAAGAAGCCCAATTATAAAGTTACTATCGATTTCCAATGGTTGCTCGATAATGTGGTATTGCAAGGTTGTCCTTCTTCAATGAAAATTGCAACTTTATCTTGCAATCAGTAGCCCCGTAAAGTATCTCAGGAAAGCCAGGTAAGACACTTCCTGAAACAATGTCAACCTGCGTTGCTAAATGACATCTAAATGACATCCAACTGGTGTGTGCCCTCAAATGTCAATTGTGTTCTTTTTTGTTCACTCGTTATTAGGAAAGTTGACTTATTTATTGTTGAGCCTTGTATTGTGTTCAGGGGTTTTTTCTGTTTGTTGCACTCTTATTCAAGGAGATTTGTTGATTTCTGCTCTCTTATTTCAAAAATTTTAAGAATGACTTGTGGTTTTGGATGATTTAAGTTCTCAACTGCTTTTCATATCTTTCTGATATAGTTATTCTACAGTTACAGGAACATGCCAAGGTCTATGTACAACTTCAACTGCGATTGGTAACATTGTTGTTTTATTTTGCTTGGCAGGAAATGGAACCTATATTGGAGATCCAAACTGAAACCAGACCTCCCTCTGGAACATAATCGATTGATACACGTGTTTTGTCAGTTGAGGAAAATAACATGCTCACGCCCTTGCTTGAAAAGGAATGTTCTAGCAGTATTTCAAGTGACATGAAGTATAACTCAACATGGAGAGGTCCAAAAATAGAGGTGGCTGAGTACACTCGAAAGATGAATGTTTGCCTAAAAGGTGATATCGGGGTCTCTCGTCGAATCTTTATCTTGGAAATTACTGTCATTTCTGTTTGTGCTGGAATCTGTGTGGTACTTCAACATCCACACCGATTAATGGAGATCTCCATGTCACTAAGACGATGTTTGTCTGGCTTGCGGAAATCTCACGAAGACATTTCACACCATTACATAAGCATAAGACTGCTTAGTGGCCATCTCAGGCAATCTCAAATTTATGAGTTTGTATCTTTATAACTACAGAGACTTTCATCTCAAGCATTCTACAGTTTCATTAATGTATCCTATTAATTTGTAAGCGGATGGTATGCACCTCCCAAACCATGGAGACAACGCGGGTGCGTAATAAGCAAAGAGTTATTTCAGCCCAAGCTTCATCAGCTGAAAATAAAAACCATTTATCGTTCAATGTAAAATAACTATGAAATGAGATGGCATTTTTATCTGTAACTGCTTTCCGGTACTTGTATAAATAATTACTTATTTTCACTTAATTCATGTCAAAGAAGTTTGTGAAACTGCTCTCAGATTGCCTTCTGTAGATGTTTCCTAATATTGTTCTGCCATTCCTTAAGGTTATCCCACTTCTTGATAATTATCTTTTTGTTAACCTAGTTTTGGACTTGCCAGAACACCTAAGATGCCTCCATTCACTGGCATGCAATAATGTAGTTATTTTCCATTCAACAAAGCGTTTCTGACAAAGATCCGACACTCAACGTTTATAAGTGCCATTTAAGATACTGGTGAAAATTTTCATTCTTTGTATTTCCACCAATGGCTCTCGGCCTAGCCACCCAGGTTGATATTATAACTTACATGACATAATTTGTCTCAAGGCGCAATGGAGTTATGATATGCAAGAAAACATTCTATAACATTACAATGCAAGGGTCTATACGAAGTTTTTTCAACGAGTTATCTTGTTATTTAAAAAATTGTTTGCTTTTTCATTTTATAAGGTTAGGGTTTTGGATTTTATTTATATTAAAAGGGATTTTAGAACTTCATTATAACAATTATCTTCTTGTTAATGAGCGTATATACCGCAGACTTTGCCCCATTGAGTGTTAGAATTGCCCTTGTATCCAACGTAAGCAATGGCGGCCGCTACAGAGACGCCCGCCGATACCAGCGCCACCATCACCTGCACACAATTATAAAATTCAATTCAAGATTTTACCGATTGCCAGCAGTCTCAAGATGAAATCCACTACGAAGAAACTACTACTATAGACGCCATTAATTCTCTGACCATCATTCCCGCCGGACTTGTTCTCTGTGTAGATACTCGCAGTCTCTGAGTAACCGAGCTGAATTCGAGATTCCATTTCTTCTTCCCCTGCAAGCACAAACTCTGAGACATCTCCATACCGATATGGATATATATACGCACAAGTGCGTACGTGGACGATTTCTAAGCTCACATAATTAAATAATTCTCAGAGTTTGTGCTTGCAGGGGAAGAGGACATGGGATACGAGATAAATTCTTGGTGCTAAGGTCGTTCGCTAAGGACTATTCAGATACCAATGGGGATTGTCCGCCGCTTTTAAAAAACTAAAAATCGATCATTCATGAAGGCATAAAAGCACTTGTACAATCACTAGTGAGTAATGCCACATGTAGGGACCAGTTGCATTTATCATGGATAAGAAGAACGTTACTGATATGCAGCAGTTACAACCACTACTGACTTGACGTTATTATGAATCGATTTAGATCTTAAGAAAAAAATTGATAATTCCTTTATCACCACAGCTGGAAAGAAGTTTTCTATACAAATAGATGCCTCCCACTAATTCTACCTTCCTTTCACCCCACCTACCACATTGTCATTCACTCAATTCCCCCAGTAACAGACATTCTCATCTTGATTGCAGGTTTGTCATATCCAAGCGATATGGAGCAACGTCAACATTGAATTCCCTTCCTAATGAGGCAGATTTGGGATCTACATTGCAGAGTTGGCACATTCAATGCGTATGAATCTTTATGTAGAGTGCAGATTTGGGACATTCAATGGGTATGATGCTTGCAGATTTAGGATATCTATGAATAAGGAGCAAAGTCAACATTCAATTTCCTTCGTAACAAGGCATCTTTATTTCAATTGTGCATTGAGAATACCCAACTAACATGGAGCATCTATGCTCATTGAATGCCAAAACCAACAATCCAGATAAGTGTTCAGATCGTAATCTGCATTAATTTTTAATTTTTGGAAAAACATTTCACATCTTTATTCTCGGATATATCTCGATATATATATGGTTATACATCATTAAATATATTCAGATATATATACCAAGACAATTTGACGATATATATACCAGCTACAGCAACAAACTGGTTATTAATAACCTTCACTGTATTCTTTTACACGCCCTTTTCTCCATTTTCCAACCTTTAAATGAAAGAACTCCCTCATGGCCTCTCACTTCTGATCCTATCCAGTTCCGATTTCTCTGTATTTTTGGGCAGCGTCATGCAGTGCCTGCTCCATTAGCACTCCATTACTCTCACCGCCCTGCAACCTTCGATTAGCGTATTCCAATTTGTCATAGAAAATTTTGGCTTCACGCTGTCATTTTTGGTCACAGTTCCGATTTCTCTGTGCATACATTGGCTTACTTGAGGATTATTAACGTCTTGAGCATTTCTCAGAGTAACTTTAAAGCCATCAGCGTTATCTACATTGTAAAGCCTCTTGGCCATGTTTATACATGTTTTAGGAAGTTGTTTTTTTTTTTATCAGTGCTTGAAATCTGGTCAAAAATTTTTGGTAGATTTAGGTGATTGAGAAATCTGGTCAAAAATTTTTGGTAGATTTAGGTGATTGAGTATGTATAATTGGAGAGTATATGATTTTGCAGGGTATTGAATCTATTTATATATTAAAAAATGCAATTTAAATAATAGAAAATGATGATTTTACCAAGATCTGTTTCAAGAGATTAAGATGAAAAATTTTAAGAAATCCACAATACAGTTTTTTTAGTGTTAAAGTTGATTTACTTGCTTAAACATCAATTATCATGATTTTTAATAATACTGAATCCATTTATACATTAAAAAATGCAATTTAAATAATAGAAAATAATAATTTTACCAAAATATCTAACTGAATTCTAATGAAAAAGTTAAAAAAATCCAATATTAGACAACACTGTTTTTTTTTTTCGTTTTAAAGGTGATTTACTTGCCCAAACATCAATTATCATGTAGACTAATCGTCATATTTTCTGTTTAGAAATGGGCATAATTAACTACGGGCAAGGTTGGAATTAAATGAGTGAGGATTGCAACTTGCACTGGCACGGTACCGGACTTAAAACAGTAACCATGACAAATTTATCCTACAAACTGTTAGTAATGTTTTGTGTTAGAAAATGGGCCTAATTAACTACGGTACAGTTTGAAATTAAATAGGTGAGGGTTGGAGTTTAAGTGTCTTATTTTAAAATAATAATTATTATAAATTAGTATTATGTTTAAGGATTAGCTAATTTTTTATAATTCAGCATAAGGGATGTAATTATTTTTGTGTTTAATATGGAGGTGACATGTTTTTAAAATTAAAGGTAATATATCCTCTATAAGAGTAAGTCTTCTCATCATTAAGAGTATAGTTATGATTAGGCATTGCATGTACAAGAACAAGATAAACAACATTGAAGTTAAAAGATCTTATAAAATTTCCAACTCCATTCAAAACCACACATGGCTCAAAGAGGCTCCATTCAAAACCACATGTGGCTCAAAGGGGATTGACATAAATATGCTAGGTCTTGGTTAAACCATTGAAAATCAAGGAAAAAATTGTTGTGTGATAAAGAATTAAAGGATAAAAAAAGTTAGGATATTATAACAAGATGATCAACCCTAATAAAGAAGATCAAAAGTATATCTTTATTTTAATTGTTGGAATCGCTCAGTCCACAATACAAAAGTTAATCAACCAGAGAAAAAAAAGATATAACATCACACACAAGGAAACATAACGAAATGGGGGCAATGGTATTCTTTAATGTTCAACCAAATGGAGAAATAGTTTACAAGTCTCAAGAAGCTCCTCATGGGCTTCTACATAACATAACATCTATAACAGGGCATAAACATACATAAAACCAAGCACATCAATCATACACTTGACACAGTGATTTATGTGGAAACCCAAATTGGGAAAAAACCATGGGCAAAGATTATCGGTCTTCTTCTTATTCAAGGGAGAATTACAATATCCTTCGTAGGCATACAACTATCCTCTCCTCACACAATGTAATCGCTTACACTTGCATTGTCCTCTACCTTTATGGGTATGCTCATATACACAACATCTATCACTCAGTTACACAAACTGATCATGAATAGATCACATAATTACACGAACAGTTCATAAATAGATTGCATGCATGCACATGTGCATGTGCAGATGCATCTGACTGCATGAGGAAATTTGTTGGCATGTTTCGAACAATCTCCACCTTGACAACAATTTACCTCATATATCATGCCCTTAATTAATTCACCCATCACCTTTCCTGCAAGAGAAACCAAACACCATCACAGCTCTGCAACTTCTCTAACAATACCGTTACGTGAACATGCCTACACAATTCACTCCAACATGGACCATTCTGTCTCGATCAATAAACTTTCTAATAGGCCAATGCACTTGTCTAAATCTCATGAATCATAACCACAGACCAAATCACTGCAACCACTGTAGGTGATACTTGTGCTTATGTATTTGAAGCACCCATTTCCATGGTCCTAACCTAGTTTTTCCATGTGTCTATTGACAACACCAACTGCATGTGAAATGATGACCATTTCTTTGTCGCAATCATAAAACTTCCTACTAGCATATAATACTCGAGACATATAACCCTTTTCTTCTTCATCAATTAGAACATAAACCTAGAGAAAATTTACAATGAAAAGTCAAAGGGATTTTACTAGTTTCACATTATTCATACTGAATTTCCTGAGTATTTTCACCACATACTACTGTTGTGATAACCAAGCTTACCATATTTCCCGTCTCTATGTATTTCCATGCCCAAGATTTATTTTGCTGCTCCCATATCCTTCATAACAAACGTCCTAACCAACTAATCCAACCTGTTGATCTCAACCATGCATGTGCTTGCAACAAGCATAACATATAACACCAAGATAATGAATATACCATAAACCTAATGGTTATACTAACTTCTTGTAAAATTTGGTTCACCACGAAGGAATCAAACATCTTGTACCATTTGCCTAGCATGCTTCAGGCCATACAATGATTTTTTGAGTTTGCAAACAAATCTCTTGTTGCGATTCTGAACTAATAGTTTTGGTTGTTCCATATACATCCACTTATCCAAAAAACTCCATGTAAAATAATTTTAACATCTAGTTGTACTATCACAACCAGTGCTAACACATCATGAATAGAAACAAGCTTTTAACAATCCGTGAGAAACTTTCATGGAAATCAATACCTTCCAAATACCTTTCTTCTACCAACCATGCTTTGAACCTTTCATATTTTACTATGTTTGATTTTATAAAAGGAGTTTCATCAAACACTGCATCTCTTTCCATCATGATTCTGTGGGTAGTAGGATCCCATAGTCTGCACCCCTTAACATCATCACCATATCAAATATCTACCTGTTTGATTTGGGTCCTACTTAGAAAGATGATAAAAAACCATAAGCATTACAACTGAATAATTTCACATTTGGGTAATTACCAGAAGACATGTTCATACCTCTTCCTGAATCTTCCCGTCTTTTGCAACCGATGGTGACCGAGTTACCAGATAGCACAGTCCTTCCCACATTTATTGTTGCAACTTGGCATTACTGAACATGCCTATTTGATCCCAACTTCCTTGCAATACTTTCCAAGTTCCATGGATATGAACTTACCTTCATCATATATTCTCAAACACTTGATTGACCTACCAACACATCAATCTTTCTATAGACCCACCTTTCTAAACTAGACACACTACTCCACCTCGAACTTTGCATTCGAACAACTTTGACCAAATCCAGCCAAACCAGCCAAGTAAGCCTTCACCGCTTACCTCCAGGTCCATTTAAAATGGATTTCACCAAGCCTTTTATAGGATTCATTACATGAAATCCATGGACACAATACCATGGGATACCCAAAACACATGGACCCGAAAAACCACCTTCTTTGACCTAAAAACAAATTTAACTGATTAAATGTTTCACCAAGTCAAGGTTAACCCAACATACATGCCCCCCCACATATTCAATCTACCTAAATATATGTATAGAATTTTCATAGGTGACCTGTTAGATCAGGGGTACACATGCCTATCCAGGTCTTACAAACATATGCCCATTTACATGCAATCAATAATTTCTACAACTCCAAAGTAAATACAATTATTATTATTTCTATTTCACAATGACTCAACCATCACCGCCCTACACCTTCTATGCAAACACAAGTGGAGAGACACAATACACAGACAAAAATTCATCAACCATACATGTAGCTGAATTTGCTTCTATTGTGGAGTCCTCTTTGGATACTTATTGTCTTTTCCAACAATCCTTCTTGAGATGCCCAGATTTTCCACAAAAGCAACATTTTTCCTTACCCTTATTGTCTTTTGACTTAGACCCGGTTGTACCTTTCTGATCTTTCCCTCCTTATGTAGATCGACCTCTGACCACCATTTCTTCTGCTGTTGAGGTTTCTTTACCATATGTTTTCCTTATCTCCTCAGACAACAAAGATGCCACAACAATGTCATAAACAATGGCATCTGTTGTGTTAAAACCACACAGTTGTGACCAGATGATCCTAAGACTTAGGCAACAAACATAATAGCATAACCTCATTTTCCTCATCTTTGAACATTACTTCCATATTAGTTAATTGACAGATCAGAGTATTGAAGACATTCAAGTGATCAGTAATTTACATACCTTCTTTCATCCACAAACTGTGCAACTGCCTCTTCAAGAAGATTATGTTTGACAAGTGCTTTGTCATATACATACTTTCTAGTTTGGTCCACAAACCTACTATCGTCGTCTCTTCAACGATGTTAAACAACACCTCATCTGCTAGACACAAACGAATAGTACTAAGGACTCTTGCATCCCGATCCTCCCAGTCCTTGTCTGTCATGCTTGTCAGTTTCTTTGACTTTCCAGCCAAGGCCTTTTGCAATCCTTGTTGCACAAGCAGATCACACATCTTGAGCTTCCATAGTGCAAAGCTATTCTTACCACTGAACTTTTCCACCTCAAACTTGGAACTCTACATTTTCACCATTATCAGAAAACTCCAAAAACACTGCTTATAAAACCGAGTCTTCTTAATATGGAGGAATAATGGTATTTTAAGGTTGAACCCCAAAATATAAACTCTGATTAAAAGGTTTAAAAAAAAAAAAAAAACCTTTATTAAACCACCCTTTCACCTCACTTTTTATGAAAACATCCTCCACTCATAGTCATTCAATAAATGTATATTATACCGTGGGCATAATAAAAATAATCCACCTAACCTCTTTTCCATATTTTTGTTTGTTAATTTGTGTGGGACCTGTTGGGTACGCGATTAACTTGTGGCTTGAGAAACCGCGACTCAGGGGCATCTAAGCTATCAAAATCACCCGGGGATCGCACCCGGCCTGAGCCACACCAACCCTTAACATGGTTGTATTTTTTGTCCCCGCAGGTTTCAAACCGATGACTTTAACATCACGGAGTGGCTTAACAACACACTCCGTCACCGACCGTCCTACACCTCGGGGACATTTAAATTTGAAGGACATGGGGGTGGGCTTTGATCCACTTATGTGTGCATGGGTCACGATACCATTTAATATGGTATCTCTGGGTGCAACCACACGTTCGACCACTACCTCAAGGTGTCCCCATGGCTCCAGGTAAAGCCCTCACAAGAATTGAACCTTGCCCAATGGTGAAAAACTCCTCGCTTTTCACCATTGGATCCAACCCCTTTGGGCACCTCTTTTCCATATTAAATTAATATCCCACCTTTATTAAAACATCCACTCACGACCTTTATTAAACCATCGAATTTTTCCTTTAATTTTTTATCGTCACACCTTGTATGAGTATCACTCGCGACGATTTGCATCCAAATCGTCGCACCTTGTTAAAATGGTACCTGCAACGATGTCGCACTGAGTGTTGTTTTCTTCCTGCAACGACATCACACTGTGTGTTGTGTATGGCCCACGACGATTCTGCAATTTTTGAAAAATTCGTAAGTTTGCATGTTATCGTTGCACTGTGCCACATGGATGACCTGCAACGATGTAATAAAATCTTCCCTCATCTGTCCACTTCCACTTCACTCGGCTCGAAACGACTCTTTGATCCAATGACCATATTCTTTTATCCTTCGCTCTCTACTCCTTCAACTATGAGCTCTGATACCACTTGTTAGGCAACATAAGCAAAACATAACATCTATAACAGAGCATAAACTAAGCAATATCAAACATGCATAAAAACAAGAACATCAATCATACACTTCACAGAGTGATTTATGTGGAAACCCAAATTGGGAAAAAACCACGGGCAATGATTATCGGTCTTCTTCTTATTCAAGGGAGAATTACAATATCCTTCATAGGCATACAACCATACTCTCCTCACACAATGTACTTGCTTGCACTTGCATTGTCCTCTACCTCTATGAGTATGCTCGTATATATAACATCTATCACTCAGTTACACAAACTGATCATGAATAGATCACATAGTTACACAGACAAATCATAAACAGATTGCATGCATGCGCATGTGCATGTGCATGTGCATGTGACCGCATGAGGAAATTCGTTGGCATGTTTCCAACATTAACTAGGAGAGATCTCAACGGAAAGACAAACACTTGAGAAACCTCCAAATGAATGTAACGACAAGGATATGGGTTGTCACAACCCAAAAATCTCCACCTTGACAATAATTTCCCGATACCTTTCCCAACGAATCAAGCATCACTCCTACAAGCTAAGAGAAGCCAAACACCACTGCAGTGTCTCTAACAATAATTGTTGCGTGAACATGTATGCACAATTTTCTCTAGTATAGACCACTCCACCTCCACCGAATCAAAATAACCACAAGTTAACAAGCACAACATTTTATAGACTAAGCCTCTCCATAATTAGAGGTGAAATCAAGACGAATGGATTCACCCTAGATAACCTATCGAAAACCGCACTAAAACTACACCTAAAATTATCTCGCATCATCTGCCTCGACCTATGGAAAAAAATCGATGCAATAACTTCTCTAAAGGCTGATAATGAGAGTCACCAGGCACGCACTAGGAAAAATTAGAAGCTAGAATGATTAAGAAACAAAAGAAACACCAGTAACAATAGTACTAGCATTAAGAATGTCGTTAACCTCTCCTCACACGAAGTGGACAAGGCCAAGTTGATTGTTATTGAAAAAGTTCTGAACTTTGCGGTCTCTTGGCCCTCCTCCATTCTGGTTGAAATTATAATGTGTTGCATAAAAGATAGTATAAAAAAATTAGCTGATAAAGACAAGGACTGTATTATACAACATTGTCTTGTTATCCTCCGAAGATCAAAACCTCCAAAGATCAATATTAGCAGAGAAGAACACCTAGCCCTAAGAAATCTTAGAAACAATCTATACTTAGCAATACTTAGAGCGGATAAAGGTGGAGCCATAATGGTTATGAATCAATAAGATTATAACATGAAAATGATCGAACACCTATCGTAAAGTAGTAAAGTGGTAGCTATAGAAAGCTTTATAGTATCTATATTGCAAAGATTATAAGAGAGGTAAAGAAAGCTATCAATGACTCTAGATTAGATGAAAGAACAAAAAAGTTATTACTCCTCAGTAGTGACATTACCCCTAGGCTTTATGGTTTACAAAAATTCACAAAAATTGAATTCCTCTTATACCTATAATTAATACAATGGGCTCACCCACCTATGAGCTAGCTAAGCATGTAGAAAAGATCCTTGTCCCCTTAGTAGGTTGGACATACTCCTTCATAAAGGACTCAAACAAATTTAGCATTACTATAAGGAATGAGAAGGTGAAACCATAAGACATCCTCATCAACTTCGATATTGTTTCTCTATTCACAAAAATACCACTTGATGAGGCAATCTAAGTTGTCAAAGAAGTGTCTAACCCAGAAACAAAAAAACTAGCTAATTTTTTTCTTCGTTCCACTTTCTTTATCTATCAAGGAAAATTTTATGAACAAACAAGTGGCATAGCAATGGGATCTCCACTTTCTCCCAATTTTGTCAATCTTTTCATAGAAAAATTTGAGAAGAAAGCCCTAGATTTGTATCCTCTGAAACCATTAACATGGAAGATATTTTTTGATGATACTAATTAACTTTGGCCCCATGGGAAAGAGGATCTACAAAAATTCTTCCAACATTTGAATGACATTTCAAAGGATATAAAATTCACAATGGAACTTGAAGAAAATGGTAGCCAGGGATGATTTTAAGGATGGAAATTTATTTTAAAATGTAGAAACCTTGGCGAATCTTACTAATCTTTCATATGTCAACTATAAATGTTTGGTGATATTTTTGTAAAAATATTCAAATTTCTAAGCATTTTATATAGTTTTTATAAAATTTTGGCTATTTTTAAGGTAAAATAATTCTATCCTATAGAATTTGGGCGAATCATTTTTAAAATAGCGAATCTCGTTTTTGGAAAAACCATGGAAAATTAGCCCATGAGCGAAATTTAGCCCCTAAAATCATCCTTGATGGTAGCATTCCATTTTTATACGTACTAATCAACATGAAATAAGATGGAAACCTTGGACATGTGGTCTACAGAGAGAACGAACCACACAGAAAACCATCTTCATGTAAGCTTCCATCATCACCCCACCCAAAAGTTAGGGGTTCTCAACACTTTGGCCATAAGGTCCATAAGAATTTATGATGAAGAGCACCTAGAACATGAGAAAGGTCACCTCTCAAAAGTATTCAAGAGCATTGGTTACAACCACAAGGACATTGAGAATGTGATAGGGAAAACCCTGGAAAGAGAAAGTAATAGACCTTGTTCACTAAACAACCAGACCCTTGGTATGACTAGCTACATTCCTTACATCCAAGGAGTAACTGATAGGATTGAAAAATTACTAAGAAAAAACGAGATTATGACCTCTTTCAAACCACCTCAAACCATCAAATAGAAAATGAGATCTATTAAATACAAGCTTGACCATCACAAATGTAAATGAGTATACAAAATAGAGTGTTCATGTGGTAAATGCTACATTGGAGAAATTGGTCACTCCTTTTATATTAGGATTGTAAATGTGTTGAACCTACACATAATAGATCTAGCTAAACAATAATACACACATTTGCAGAGAGAATTGAAAAGGAAGAAGAAGGAGAGAAAGAATGAAAGAATTCTCATTAACTGTATTCCACACTCAAAGAGTGAATAATTTAGAATAGATATAGGATACATGAGTAACACCCCCCAATGAACATCACTATGGTGAAAATAAAGAATGGGTCCCGGCTACGAGGCCATGTTAGGTACCCAAATACAAAAGATTCACTGAAATAAACGAGGAAAGAGGGAAAACCTCATGGGAACAAAACCCCCCCTCAAATTACAATGCATAAAATAAAAAATGAGAAGGAACAAAAAACAGTTGCTAAGCAACCCTGTCCTTCACTCCAAGAAGACCTCGCAACTGTGCAAGTTTGTGCTCGTTGAAGATTATGTTGAAGATGTAGATGTMTGCACGGATCTGATGAAGTATATGCACCATTGAGATGTCCACACATATCCACTTTATTTTCTTGTCATGAAAAATATCCAAATAAATTTTGGATGAAATTTTGAAAACCGTACGGACGTTTCCAGAAAAATGTTGAAATTTTGTTGATTTTAAAACGATCATAACTTCACTTTCCATACTCCGTTTCGTATGTTTTTTTTTTTGAAATTGGATATTTTTCCGAGAGGAATTCAAATATACAATTTGTTTCTGAAAATTTGGATCAGAAAATATTAAAATGGACTCTGATGTGCGCGGCTCTCTTTTTGTCTCCCAAGATGCATGCATTGCGCATGGAAAAGTGTCAGCATGTGACTCCTGATATGCATGCCATATATCTTCCACATGAATTTCAGAAAACAAATATGAAATGGAGTAGACATCATCTTCAATTAATGGAGTACAAATTTGCGCAAAAACGTTTGTAGAAGACTCTTCATAATAAGAGGCTTGATCTTCTGGCGGTTTCTATTCTGGCTCTATCTTTCCAATCCCCTGCATGAAATATTCAGAATCTTCTTTGTTCCCGAAAAAAACCTTTAATATGGTCCATAATTCATTTGGAGTGAAGTCTTGTGTGACATCACATACTTGGTGGAGAATTTCTGGAGAAATAGACATGCAGATAAATCCTATGGCCATATCTTGTCTATTGAGAAAGTCATTTTTCTCATCGACAGAATCAGGCTCTACTTCCATTTCCATGGTTATTTGGTATAAGCCTCTACTTTTGAGAAAAAGTAGAATCTCTCGCTTCCAATCCAAATAATTATGAGGCGTGAGAAGTATTATCGGTGAGTAAAACATAAATTCCATATTTTGCGCGTTCTTCAATCTTCAGTACTTGCAAAACAATTTTGGTGTAACTTTTGCTTAGCAGTCCGTCGGCTTTGATACCATGTAAATGTGTTAAACCTGCACAGAATAGATCTATCTAAACAATAATACACACATTTGCAGAGAGAATTGAAAAGGAAGAAGAAGGAGAGAAAGAATGAAAGAATTCTGATTAACCGTATTCCACACTCAAAGAGTGAATAATTTACAATAGATATAGGATACATGAGTAAATAATGAGCCATAATGGTGGTGTAGATTGATTTGGACACACAACAACAGTTACAAGAGTAAACTTCCACCTAGTCTAGTCTCTTAGACAGTTACGGGAGTGAACGACCACCTACCTGAGTTAACTAGTCAACTAGTCTTCAGTTAATTGACTGAACAAAGAGTAGTGAGTTGGTGATGATACCAATGTTGCATGGTGACAAAACCAATGCAACATCTAAACTCAACTCAACTAGTCAAACTGAAGTGTCAACTGAAAGAGAATATTCTCCAGGTGGAATATTCTCCCATAAAATATAGGAGACTAGATAATGACTAATTATGACTAATAAACAAGGAATAACCTTAGGAAAATAAATCCTAGGTGTGTGTGAATTAACTCCAACAAGGATTAAGGAGCATGGATATGGCATCAAGAATGAACATACTCACACCACAACATTAGCTAAGCACTTTCTTAAAACAAAATGCCATGCACGCTTAGAAGACGCCAAAATTATAGCAAAGGAAGATCACCTCTTTAAACGTAAAATTAGGGAAGTAATTGAAATCATCAAGCATCCCAACAACCTAAACAAAAACAATGGTCTATAAATCAGTCAAAGTTGGATCCCTTTTATCCATGATAGAAGGAATAGGTAAGAAGACGCATGTGTGTTCTAGTTTCCCATGTTTTTCTTTATCCTTTAGATGTTTGATGTTTGTTGTTTGATAGCTGTCTTCACTTCTCTCTTACTACTTCTCTAGCTTTAATATCTCCTTAGTTAGTCCTTTCTACCTTCATAGAATCACTTACCCTAAACATTAATACTGATATTTTATTATTATTATTATTACTTTAGGGTTATTCTTTTGTAATATTCTAGTATTAATCAATCTTAGAGAATTTCTAACCCTACCCTAATCCAAGTAACCCTTTTAAACTCTAAATATCAATATTAATATTATTAATAGAGATTCCACCTTAATAATATTTATTGATTATTAGATTCTAGTTTTAATTATAATTTTAAGGTTTCTAGATAGATTACTTTTAGGGTTTGCTACCTATTTAGTATTTATTATTGTTGGTTTCTTTGTTTTACTCAAGTTTCTTATCATGAAGATGGATCATGATATGGATAGAAAATCTTATTAATTAAATGAAAAACACTTTCTCTTAAACTTTCTTGAGTACACCTACATTAAATCTCAATTTCAAAATATTTGTTATAATATAGATTTTCTTAACATTTTAACTCACTAAAACTATGATGATTTAAGAATGCTTCTCTTAAAACTTTTTGAACACATAAATAAAATTCTAAAGAAAATCAAGCTATTCCTTACATTTTCTTAAGTTCACATAAAACAAAGTTGATTTTAGTGGACAAATAACCATCATGGTCATCAACAACAAAAACATATATCAATGTCAATGATAAATCAAATATTAATATTTCATTGTTGAGCTTAAGTAAAATGCTTCAATTTCAACTTTATATTAAAAATACTTATTTCTCTCTCTATTAATTATTATTCTATATTTTATGGAGCCTAGCATAAGGGAGTAAGGGAGATGTATAATTCCTTCTCTATTCAACAAAAAATTGGCATATGATTTCAAAAATATTAAGAACAAAAAAAATATACTAGACCATAAATAAAATATTTCATTATTTGTTTTAAGTAAAATATTTCAATATCACTTTTAAATAAAATACCTATATTTCTATATTAATGAAAGTAAACAAAATCTTATTATGTTTAAAAGTGTTTATGTGTAATTCTTTTCATATTCAACATAAAAATGAAAATGATAAGTAAAATATAAACATGTTAATAGGTAGAAAAATTAAGTATATTTACTCTCACATGTTTTCCCAAATAATGTTTAATAATGTAATATTTAAACAAATATATTTAAAAATTTCTTTATAATTTATATTTCAATTTATTTTAGTCCTTCGTTCAAAATTAATCTTTTAAAGTTGCTTTAAAGTTATAAATTGTTCTTGTACGCACCAAGTGCTGCACTTGTCAAAAATTTCGTTTTATCATCCCTCCTAATCAATATTTTGAGAGTAACTTCATCAATCGTGCTTATGATATTGCCTTTCCATTTGCGAGTATATGCTTCGATTTTCTCCTCTTTGGTAGTGTTGTTTTCATGGGTGTAAAGAATGATTGTGTTAAATATTGATCAATTCCTAGAATCTGGTTGTTGTTGAAACAAAGAATCGTAAATAGAACTAGAGTGGTTTGTAATTAATGAATTCAGTTCCTTGAAATTGTGAGAGGAATAATATAAATAATGTATACAGTGAGATGTATAGTGTGAGTTGTTGTAACTCTTTATATTATGAATAATAAGGAAACTTTGGTAGATGTAGCTCAATGATTGGGTGAACCACGTAAATCCTCTAATTTTATATGTGATCTTTTTCCTTATTATTTTCCGTTGCATATTAGTTTATGTTCTGGTGACTGCAGGGTTAACAATTGGTATCAGAGCGATTGAGTTGAGGATCGTTGATGCGTTGAGATAATTGAGTTATCGCTATGCTGAGATCGATTACGTTGAAATTGAGTTGAGATTGATTGCGTTGAAGGGAGCGCTACTTCCAAGGTCAGTGCTAGGGTCTCTTCTGATGGGAGCGTCGATTTAGTAGTTCCCTTATGAAATTTCTCGTTTTCAAAAATAGCGTCGGTCCAACTGCAGGAAGAGAGCGCCAATCTTCCATACAAACTTTGCATGTTTTTTAAAAGGCGTGAATGGTTTAGTGGTGTGTGTATTTTAATGGTTGAATGATTGAATGGTATGGTGCAAATATTTTATGCATAAGGGATATTAAATATTTTTTTAAAGAGTTTAACTTTTGAGGATTTGGTAAAAGACTTTATTAAGGTATAACATATATTTTTAGATAGTTTTAAAACTTTTTCACTTGTTGGGTTCAATGTTTAAGCATAAGGTTATTTTTCATATAAAAGGGGTTTGGTTGTATAAGCAGTGGTTTTGGATTTTTTTTTTTTAATGATGAAAACTCAGAGTGCTAAGTTAGAAATTGAGAAGTTCAATGAAAAAAACAATTTTGAGATCTGGAAGGTGAAGATGCATGATCTACTCGTGCAACAAGGCGTGGTGAAGGTGCTTTTGGGAAAATCAAAGAAACCCGCGACCATTTTAGATGAAGAGTGAGAAGATATCGATGCGAGAGCACTGAGTGCCATAAGTCTGTGTTTGGACGATGATGTTTTGTTCAACATTGTTATGGAGAAGACAACAGTCGGTTTGTGGAAGAAGATGGAAAGCTTGTATATGACAAAATCCTTGACGAACATGATATTCCTGAAAAGACAATTGTACAGTTTGCGCATGAAGGAAGGTACGAAAATAGATGATCATTTAAATACTTTTAATAATCTTTTAGTCCAGTTGACTAGCACGAGAGTGAAATTCAAATTTGAAGATAAGACAATTACATTATTGTGTTATTTTCTCGAGTCATGGGATCACTTTGTTACCTCTATTAGTTTCAGTTCAACAAAAAATACTGAGTTTTATGCTATTGTTGGAGCTTTACTGTCTAAGGAAACAAGGAAGAAATCCAATTTAGAACCTCTACATCTGAGGCGATGATGGTCAGAGGAAGACCTAAGGAAAGAGGACATGTTCATAGGGATTTCTCTCGATCAAATTCGAAGGGAAAAAAGAGAAAGATTAAGTGTTGGTTTTGTGGTAAATCTAGACACCTGAAGAAGGATTGTTGTAAGCGAAAACAAACATCCAAAGAAGACCCTACAAAAGAGACGAAGGAAGCAAACACAATTGAAACAGGTTCAACAACAAGTTCAGGTATGGATGATGAAGTTTTAACAATTGGTATTGTTTCACGTTATGATCAACAATGGTTATTAGATTCTGGTGCTTCAAATCACATGTGTCTTCATAGACACTGGTTTATTACTTACCAGTCTCTAGATGATGGAATTGTTTACATGGGAAATGATATATCATGTAAAGTTGTGGGAATTGGTAGCATTCGAATTAAGATGTTTGATGGATATGTTAAGATACTAACTGATGTGAGACATGTACCTAAGCTAAGGAAGAAACTAATCTCTTTGGGAGTCTTGGACACTGGTGGATATAAAAGTATTGTTCAAGGTGGAGTTATGAAGGTCTACAAAGGAATCCTATTGGTTATGAAAGCGAAGAAGGTTGGAAACCTATTTCTGTTAGAAGGAAGAACCGAGTCAGATCATGCGACAATTGTATCCGAGAATGATAGTGATTTTGTTCGACTGTGGCATCAACAGTTGGGCCATATGAGCGAAAGAGGATTGACAGTATTATCTAATCGCAAGTTACTTCCTAGTCTAAAGTCTTTAAAGTTAGATTTATGCAAGCACTGTATTTATGGAAAACATAATAGGCAAAGATTTAAAACCTTAAGACACACTAGTGAAGGAATCCTTGATTATATCCATTCCGATGTTTGGGGACCATCCCCTACTGTTTCGTATGGAGGATCATCATACTTTGTTACTTGTATAGATGATTTCTCTAGGAAGGTGTGGATCTATATGTTGAATAGAAAGGATGATGTATTTACAGTTTTCAAGCAGTTTAGAGATTTAGTGGAAAAGAGTACTGGTAGATCTATTAAATGTTTAAGAACTGATAATGGTGATGAATTTACGTCAATGGAATTTGAGAACTACTGCAAGGAGTTTGGGATTGATAGGCATAAAACCACTGCCTATACTCCTCAACAAAACGGAGTTGTTGAATGCATGAACAAGACTCTTCTAGAGAGAGAAAGGAGTATTCTAAGTAACGCCAACTTGCTCAGGAACTATGGGAAAAAGTAGTAACTACATTTGTTATCTGGTGAATCGATCACCATAAATAACAATAGAGTGAAATATTCCTAAAGAGGTATGGAAAGGTCACCCTTGTAATTATTCCAATCTTAAAGTTTTTGGTTGTGAAGCCTATGCTCTAATTCTGAAACATCAACATTCTAAATTAGATCCAAAATAAAAAAGGCTTATCTTTGTTGGATATGGTGATGGTATTAAGGGGTACAGGTTGTGGGATACTACTGCCCACAATATCACCATTAACAGAGATGAAATATTTGATGAATCATCACTCATCAAATCAAATGTAGATGGTCAAATGAAACAAGTAGAAGTACCGAAATATCAACAGATTCAGTTCCAAACTCGTTCAACTACAGATGAAAGTGAACATGAACAAGTTTATGAAGAAGTTCATAAAGAGGTTCTTCCAGAGGAAAATATGGATGATGATGACAATCAATAGATTGTGTATGAGCCACAAACTTCCCTAAAGAGGTATACACGGGTCATAGTTCCTCCAAGAAGGTATGATGATTTTGTTTCATCGGTTTCTTTAAGTACTAATGATGATGAACCTTCGTGCTATCATGAAGTTGTGGAGGGTTCTAACAATGAAAAATGGAAAGAAGCAATGAAGGATGAAATTAATGCTTTAGAGAAGAATGCTACATGGGACCTGGTAGAACTTCCAAAAGACAGGAAAAATGTAGGTTGCAAGTGGGTCTACAAGTTGAAGAAGGGTGTTGATGATAAGGTAGAAAGGTACAAAGCAAGGTTGGTTGCAAAAGGATATTCTTAGAAAGAAGGTATTGACTTTCATGAGATTTTTTCACCAGTTGTTAAAATCATTTCAATTCGAAGTATGTTAGCATTGGTTGCATTAATTGATTTGGAGTTGGGGTAGCTAGATGCTAAGACTGCTTTATTACATGGAGATTTGGATGAGGAGATTTACATGGAACAAACTGAAGGGTTCGTTCATAATCGTAACAAGAAATTTGTTTGGAGGATCAATAAATCATTGTATGGTCCGAGGTAGTTGCCCACACAATGGTACAAGGATTTTGACTCTTTCATGATGAGACATAATTATACAAGGAGTGAGTATGATAATTGTGTTTACTTTAATAAATTGAATAATGGCATATTCATTATCTTAGTATTGTATGTTGATGATATGCTTTTAGCAAGAAAAAACATAACTGAGATCAATAGGTTAAAGGTTCAAATGGCTAGGACATTTGATATGAAAGATCTAGGAGCAACAAAGAAGATTTTGGGCATGGAGATATTCAGAGACAGAAGGAATGGTAATCTTTGGTTTTCACAAAAGAAGTATGTCGAGAAAATACTTTTGAGGTTTGGTATGAACAGTGTGAAACCAGTTTCTATACCTTTCACTTCCCATTTTAATCTTTCTTCAAGTTTATGTCCTAGTACAAAAGAAGAAAATGAACATATGTCTTGAATAACGTATGCTAATGCAGTAGGAAGTTTAATGTATGCGATGGTTAGTACAAGACCAAACATTTCACATGTAGCTCGGGTTGTCAACAGATATATGGCGAATCCAGGTAAAGAGCACTGGGAAGCAGTGAAATGGGTTCTTCAGTATCTGAGGGGCACAAGTGATTACTGTATCAGCTATAACAGTGGTTGTGAGTTAGTATGTGGATATGTTGATTCTGATTTTGCAGGTGATTTGGACAAAATGAGGTCAACTTCAAGATATGTCTTTATGCTTGCAGGTGGAGCTATTAGTTGGATGTCAAAACTACAAAGCATTGTTGATTTATCCACCACAGAAGAAGAATGCATAGCTTCTTCACATTCTTGCAAAGAGGCGATTTGGTTAAAAGGCTTGTTTGGTGAGTTTGGAAGGATGCGGGACAAAGTAAAGCTACTTTGTAATAGTCAAAGTGATATTCACTTGGCAAAGAATCCATCCTACCACAGTAAAACTAAACATATTCCTATTAAGTACCATTTTGTAAGACATGTCATCGATGAAGGTGGAGTTTCTCTTGAAAAGGTTCATACAAAAGATAACTGCGCAGACATGTTCACAAAATTAGTACTTTTAGAGAAGCTACGATGGTGCTTGGCTTCTCTTGGCTTGCAAAAAAGGTGATGAACAAAAGAAGGAGCAAGGTATCAGGTTAATTGTTGTCAAGGTGGAGATTGTTAAACGGTGACAATAACTCAACGATTAGGTGACGGTCATTCTTCCACATCTTGTGCAATGATATGGATCAATTCCTAGAATCTGGTTGGTAAATAGAATTAGAGTGGTTTGTAATTAATGAATTCAGTTCCTTGAAATTGTGAGAGGAAGACTATAAATAATTTATACAGTGAGATGTATAGTGTGAGATGTTGTAACTCTTCATGCTATGAATAATAAGAAAACCGATACCTCTACTTGGTGGATGTAGCCCAACGATAGGGTGAACCACATAAATCCTCGAGTTTTATGTGTGATCTGTTTTTGTATTAATTTCCACTGCATATTAGTTTATGTTCTGGTTGCTATAGGGTTAAAAAATTGATAGTGAGTTTGTATATCCCCACTAAAATAACAGACATATGTCTGAAAGTATGAATGATCGTAGAACAAAACTTCTCTGGCATTCCTCCGAATTTCATTATCTTTTTCTACACCTATACCCAAATTATATGCCTAAAGTGGAGTAGAGTTTATAAACTCTATCGTAAGTAGAGTAGAGTTTATATGCCCAAATTATTATCATCATCACACTTAACTTTCCTCATCATATGTAGTAAATCGGAGGTTGTTTTACTGTCGATGAAAGAAGAACAACCCACACTGCTGGGATGCAGGTTCGATTTTGACTCGAAGATGCCTTTATCGATTTTCAATGGATGTTTTGGAAGAACGATACGAGTTTGAAAATTTACATATGTGGAAAGAATTTCTCGTAGTGACCATCTGCAACAGGAAAAAGGACATTTTTTTATTGAAAAATTATATTTATCTATCCATTGTAACCTATAATCACTTACTATCCATTGTAACTTTGCAATTATCTGCTTAATCCATTATAACTTTGCAATTACTTGATTGTAAGCAGGTAACCTACTACATTATGCTTCCAACGAATCTATCTGATACTTTTGAGTGAGAAGAAGATTCTATAAGTTGCTAGTCTAAGTAAGTTGTAATGGAGGATTCCAACCATGCCACCTTAGAGGAAATGACCAAAAGAGTGTTATTAGCTTGAGTTATTTTCTTGTGTCTATGTAGAGTTTGCTTGAATTCTCAGAGATATTCACTTGCCATAGCCTCACCGCACAGTTAACCCTCATTTCTTGCCTTTATATAACTGATATTGGCACTCTATACCCTAAGTCAAGACACTGAATGAGAAGAAACGCCCCAGTTCCTCTACTTTGAGTGGGTGGAATTGTTGGAACTTGCCAACCAATTTCCCATGCTAATCCGATTTCTTAACTTCGAGTATTTTGTAGTTAGTTGAACCAAATTAGTTAAAAATAGAATATGCATGCACACTAAAGTGATCAGTATGTATAACTGTTTGATTAGTTTGAGTAATTGTTTGATCAATTTGTGTAATTGTGTGATAAATTCTATATATATATATATATATATATATATATATATA
Source organism: Picea engelmannii (assembly GCA_009831015.1). NCBI lineage: Eukaryota > Viridiplantae > Streptophyta > Pinopsida > Pinales > Pinaceae > Picea > Picea engelmannii. Next base: position 1,483,723 of record ML777723.1, read on the forward strand.
TATATATATATATATATATATATATATATATATATATATATATATATATATATATATATATATATATTGGTAGAGGAAAAGGTAGACAATGTGTGGAAAGAGTGTGTGAGGTTTGTAAGCTTGTGTTTGGCTATTTTAATTCTCCCTTTATCCATAAGAATACTGATTATCATTGCCCCATGAATGTTTCCCTTATGAAGGATTTTACCACGTAGACTGTTGTGTTCATTGTGTGATTGATTGTTGGTCTCTATATTTTTTTGCAATTAATCTGTGAGTATATGCTTTCTCTACCCAACAAATGGTATCAGATCAAGTGAGTGGAACGGAGCTGAGCCAAGCAAATCTGCGTGAGTTAAAGAGAGCCATTGGGAGATATTTTCTGGTCTATATCAGGTCAACCCATTGAAGGGTAAGGGGGGGCGATAATCTCTACTGGATTAGATAGCATTGCTCCCAAAGCCTTGCGGGTGGGGCAATATCCGTAGAAAAAAGTGTTAGTATGTCCTGAGCCTCTTGAGAGGGGATATAACCAGACATGATACCCGTGAAAGGAGGTATTAAAGAAGATTCTCTTTTTTGGTAATATTAAAGTGGACTCTTGGTTACATTATCCACACTAGGTATGAAAGCGGATTGCCTTTATAATTAATTGAAGTGGTATGCATATGACTTTGGTTACATTAAAGCACATGATATATTGTATGAAGTAAAGTTTTTAATCATGCATATAGATATACTTTATAAAGGATTGCCTTTTTAAATAAATGGATGGTTGTTATAATTGTTTAAGAGGCGGATCCTTTGTTTAGAAAAAGGTTTTAAAGAAAATATTTTAAATATTTGTGCTTTTGTTTAAACTTTTTAATTAAATATTTTAGAGTTCAAATATAAGAAAGAGTTTAGTGTAATACGCTGTAGTTTTTGGGTAGTTTTGTGTGAATGAAAAAAGTCCAGAGTTTAAAGTTTGAGGTGGATAAATTCAACGACAAAAATAACTTTGAGTTATAGAACCTCAAGATGCAGGATCTACTTGACCAATAAAGCCATAGAAAGAGTGGTGATGGTTGAATCACTGTGAAAGAAAGAAAAAAAAATGTATTTACCTTGGAGTTGTAAAAATGATTGATTACATGTAAATGGGCATATGTATGTAAGACCTTGATAGGCATCTGTACCCCTGGTTTATCAGGTCACCTATGAAAAGTTTAGACATAGATTTAGGTAGATTGAATATGTGGGGGGCATGTATGTTGGGTTAACCTTGACTTAGTGAAACAATTAATGAGTTAAATCTATTTTTTAGGTCAAAGCATGTCGTTTCTTGGGTAGCCCGTGGTATTGTGATTGTGGATTACATGTAATGAAGCATATAAAAGTTTTTTGAACTTCATTGTAAATGAGCCTGGAGGTGAGTGGTGAAAGATTACTTGGTTGGCTTGGTCAGCTTCGGGTCAAGGGAATGTGCATGTTAAGGTGGAGCACTGAGACTCCATTGTAAAGTCCCTAGAGGTGAGTGGAAAAGGTTCACTTGAGTCAACTTGGACGGATTTGGTCAAGGTTTTTTGAATGCAATGTTTGAGGTGGAGCATTGTGTCCAGGTTAGAAAGGTGGGTCTGTAGAAAGACTGATGTGTTTAGTGATTTGTAGTGAAATGGACATTGGCATGTCAATCAAGTGTTTGAGAATATATGATGAAGGTAGGTTCATATCCATTTAACTTGGAAATTATTGCAAGGAAGTTGGGATCGAAAGGGCATGTTCAGTAATGCCAAGTTGCAACAATAGTTGTGGGCATAAGAGGTTGTGTTATTTGGTAACTCGTTCACCATCGATTGAAAAATACTAAAAGATTCTGGAAGAGGTATGAACAAGTCATTTGGTGATTACTCAAATGTTTTTTTGATATGAACATGTCATATCAACAACAATCAAACCCCAATAGTTCACCCCCTGACTTAATTTGGAGTCTAATGGGTTTCATTGATGCCTCTGCATCCTCGAGGTCCAAGGTCCTGCACACTTAGGAGAACCCAGTCAATAACACCTGTCTATATAAACACACAAAATAACATATCATCATATCCATAATGCTTCATAATCATAATCAAACGACCAATAGTATAATAATATGGATCGCTTGCAAGAAAGTGTCCTCAAAGAATAAGTTCACTCAATGCACGCAAGAGAGGGATGTTACATACACCCTCTCTTGGTCTAAACTTCGTCACGAATTTTCACATTATAAAAGTGCTGAAATAATGTGTATCACAGTATCCTAAGTCTATCTATCAAACAAAAAAGGAAATTGTTGGCGCATATCATATGCGTCCTCCCAGGTCGTCGAGTGCGGACTATAGTTGTCCCACTGGACCTTGACCTGATCTACTATTCGATGTCGTAGCTGTCGAATGCGATGATCCATGATGCATATCGTCTCAACCATGAGTGCACCCTTGTCAAATACCTGCAAGGAAATCATGTCAATAACATGTGTAGGATCACTAATATAATGTCTCAAAACAGATACATGAAAAAAATCGTGCATACGCTTCAAAGAATCAGGAAAGGCTAGTCGATAGGCCACGGGTCCCTTCTTCTCCACAATCTTGAAAGGTCCCACAAACATAGGAGAGAGTTTAGAACCCTTTCCAAACTTGTTTGAACTCTTATGCGGTTTTACCCACAAGAAGACTCGATCGCCAACTTCGTAACTACGGTCGACATGGTGTGCATTGACATAACTCTTTTGTCGATCCTGCGCTTCTTTGATACTTTGTCTTATTGTTTTCATTTGATCTTCCATTTCTAGGATCACTTTTGGTCCCACCAGGACCCTATCCTCAAGCCAATCCCAACTCAAAGGCATCCGACCCGGTCGCCCATAAAGAAACTAGAAAGGAGCCATCTTAATGGTTCTTTAGTAACTATTGTTATATGAAAATTATAGTAGTGGAAAGAATTCCTCTCAACGCTTCTATTGGCCCATAACGTACATGCAAAACATGTCTTCCAAGACTTGGTTTTTTTGTTTGGTCTTCCCGTCTATCTCTGGGTGATACACAGAACTAAAGTTAAGTTGGGTTCCCAAGGCCTCTTGGAAACTAGTCCAAAATCGTCCAGTAAACATAGATCCTCGATCGGATATAATCCTCTTAGGTACACCATGAAACCTCATAATCTTACTGATGAAAACTCTAGTTATGTTAGGTGCCTAATACATCGTACGCACAGGAAAATAATGAGCACTCTTCGCCAGAGTATCGACTACCACAAAATAGAATCGTGTCTCCTTGCCATCAGTGGCAATCCAACAATGAAATCCATCGAAATAAACTCCCATTTTGATTATGGAATAGCATGAGGCTGTAGTAATCCTATTGGATGTCTATGTTCATTCTTCATATGCTAACATTCTAGACATCTAGCCAAATAGTTGACTATGTCTACCTTCATTCCTTTCCAGAAGAATAAGGGTTTAAGGTCTGCCCTCATCTTTGTGACTCCCGGGTTAGACATGTACACTGCTCTATGAGCCTCGTTTAGGCTCAAACTCCTCAAATCGTCGTTGGGTGGTACGTAAATTTGATTTTTAAATCTCAATAATCCATCGTTGTCAAACGTAAATCCTTCAAATCTTGGTACCATCATTATGTTTTGTTCGATAAAATCCTTGACCTCTTTGTACCAGTCATCGTCGCGCTGTAAAGTTAGAATTTTTTCACTTAGATTCATCTAAAGAGGTATCACTGAAAATATGCACGGTCTCTGACTCAACGCATCAACCACTTTGTTCATTGTTCCCTTTATGTAAGTAATCTTGAAGTCCTACTCACTAAGAAATCCCAACCAATGCCGTTGTCGCGTGTTTAGGTCGCTCTGCGTAAAGATGTGTTGTAGTCCACAGTGGTCCGTTTTTAGTTCAAATTTTCGTCCATTAAGGTAGTGTCTCCAAACTCTCAAGGCATATACAATGGCTAACAACTCCAAATCATGCATCGCATAGTTTCCCTCATGCCTTCTCAACTTCCTCGAGATGTAAGCAATCACTTGACCGTCTTGCATCAATACTCCGCCTAAGCCTTCCTTGGATGCGTTAGTGCATACCAATAAGTCCACGTCCATGTCAGGGAACTTTAGTATCGGTGTTGTTTTCGACAACTCTTTGAGCCTCCGAAAGGCTTATGCACATTTCTTGGTCCAAAAAAACTTCTTGCTCTTCTTCTGCAATTTTGTGATCGGATTTGCTATCTTCAAAAATCCCTCGACCAACCGTTGATATTATCCTGCTAAACACATGAAGCTATGCACTTCGGGGACATTCGTTGGTGCAAGCCATTCCATAATAGCCTCGAACTTTGCTGGATCGAGGACGATACCTTCGTCGGAGATGACATGCCCTAAGTAGTGAATCTTCGATTGATAAAGCGAGCATTTAGACAATTTCCCATACAATTTTTTCTCTCGTAGACACTTTAGTACCAAGCACAAGTTCTCGGCATGCTCTTCCATCATATGAGAGTAAATCAAAATATCATTAATGAATACTTGGATAAACTTGTCCAAGTGCTCGCGGAACACCCCATTCATCAAATTCATAAATACCCCTGGGGCATTCTTCAGTCCAAACGATAAAATAGTAAACTCGTAATGTCCAAACCTCATCTTAAATGCAGTCTTAGGGATGTCATCCTCCTTGATCTGTAACTGGTGAAACCCTGATCTCAAGTCGATCTTTGAAAACATTGTCGCACCCTTCATCTGATCAAACATATCATCAATCCTTGGAAACGGATAATGATTCTTGATCATTTCCTTGTTCAATTGACGGTAGTCAATGCAGAGTCTCCACTACCCATCCTTCTTTCATATGAAAATAACAGGTGCACCCCACGGTGACACACTTGGACATATAAGTCCCAGGTCCAACAACTCCTTCAGTTGCATTCTCAACTCCTGTAACTCCAGGGTCGACATCCGATAAGGCGTTCTCTCTATTGGTTTAGTCTCTGGTTTTAGGTCTATGGTAAATTCCAATTCCCTCTCTGGTGGCATCCTAGGTAACTCCTTCGGGAAGATGTCTGCAAACTCTCTCATAATAGGAAGGTTTTCTAGAGCTTCCGTTACTCCCTTATCGTTTAACGGAAGGATCACATAAAGCTTACATCCCTTGCGCTTTCTCTTCCATAGCTGCAAGGAAAAGAAGAACCTAAGGGAAAATCTCTGGTTACGACCTAAAATCACATGTCTTTGTCCCCCATCATCGACCAAGCTCAACCGTTTCATCTTACAGTTGAGTATCGCCTCATGCGATTCCAACTAGTCGATACTGATCATGAAGTCATAAGATCCTAAGATCATGACGTACAAGTTGACCCTAGTGAAAAATTCTCTTAGGTTAAGGGTACAACCGTAACCTTCCCTCCAACCTTTTGTTTGGCTCCCGAAGCCATCTCTACGAAGCTAAACTCATGTTGTTTGACTGCCTTTACCTTAATTATTTTTATCACAACACCAGAAATGAAACTCTCGGTAGCACCAGGATCTATCAAAATACTAAGGGTCTAGTCAGCGTCTATACCTAATGTCTTGAGCAAAGTCAACTATTGCGTTGTCTAGCGGTTATTTACTGATGCATGAATCTGATGGGCCTTGCCCAAATCTCCTAAGGTAGTGGGTTCGACTGATCCAGATGCTCTAGTCCTCTCCACTAGCCGATCACACTGGTAGTGTGGCTCCCCACATGTCCAACACCCCTTCTTCGGTCCATTACTCCTAGTACTCGAACTAGAAGCTGAAGGCCCATCAACCTAGAATCCTGGTCTCTTCTGCTGAACATGCCTAAACTGTTGTTGCTGCGGTCGACACTGCTACTGATGATGTGGTCCTCGGTAAGAAGTCTGCTGCTAAGGCACTAGTCATCGAGGTTTAGTGAAAGTAGATCCTCTCTGGAAGCCTTGATATCCTGACATATGTCTAGCTGGTGTCTGATGCTGCTATGCACCAGATGACACCTTCCCTATTGGTCTCGTTGGAGTCCTGCTCTAACCCCCACTGATAAGCTCCTCCCTCCTATGAGGGCCTTCTAGATGACATCATGCAAGGTCTAAGGCATCAAAATCCTAACCTTTTCACGTATGTTGACATCAAGGCCAGATAAGAACCTGTTGACCTTAATTTTCTCAGTATTAAGGTATAGAGCATACTGAAGCAACTCCATAAAATAGGACTCGTACTTGGGCATCGTATGGTCACCCTATCGCAAGGCATTGAACTCGTTGAGCTGACACTCACTGAATTACTCTGATAGGTACCTCTCTCGAAAACGTTCCTTGAACAGTTCCCATGACACATCATCGACGACCATGTTCAATTGTGGCTGGAGCATCTTCCACCATAGAAGAGCACTCCCCTTCAGTTGAAATACTGCCATGTGGACCTTCATGTTGGAGGTATAGTAGAGAAGTGAAAATCACATCTCCATATTCTCCAACCATGCCTCGGTGGCTACGTCGTCTAGGGCACCAAAGAACTCAGGAAATTTGACCTTCTTGAGTTCATGGTGAATGTTGTTAATGCTCTATAATTTGCCCAAGGCTAAAGAGGCAGTCACAGAGGCAACATCAAAACCACTTCGAGTCTTGGATCTAGCCCTCCAAGACTTAGAGAGAGATCTCTCTTTCTAATATAGCTTTGTTTGAAGAGAATATTAGGCTAGCTATGAAGAGCATGGGTTTTTTTTATGGATTTTGAGTTGGTTTGGTTAAGGCATAAAGGACCATTGGGGAACATGGAGTCGGTGATAAAGATGATAGATAAATGAATAACTAAAACAAGATGTAACCAGGAAAGATAATCATGCAAGTGGATTCTTTGAGCTTATAGAATGGGAAATGAAGAAAAGATTTGGATTAATTTCAAATGTAGAGCAGAGTACAGTTAAATTCTACACTTCAAACTTGGAAGAAAACATAAATATTGCATTGAGCCAGCACATGGTGTCAAGAACAAATCCTGTACATTACCTTCTCATAGACAATACAGAAAGAAAAGTGTATGAAATAGGAAAATCATGAGTTACATGAGGGAAAAACTTCACCACTTAAACATGACACAGGAATCTGGAAACAATGTCTTTGTATTCATTCACAAAATCATTTACATATTGCTGATCATCTTTACAAAATAGAAAGACATGTTTTTATATTATCTCCCCATCTGGTACCTCTAGGTCCAACCTCATTACATTAAAATCCTCTGAATAAATAGGGGATATACCCCAACGAGTCGTGTTAGTTATATTTAACTTCCTCGGCCAAGAATAGCCACAAATCCCCCAAAATCTGGAACTGCCTGCCATGAAAGACGGGCCTAATTTATGCAAAAAAGGGGTTCGAACAGACGTTTGTTTCTATTCAATGCTGACACCTAGGAAAAAATTGAAGGAGGTTATTGGATATGGGCATGTTCTGGACAAAAAAATCCTTCAGTTTCACCAAATTCGCCTCCAGCTGGCCGTAACAGCTCCTGGAAAATCAGGACTGTAACGAAAAAGTGAAAATCTGGAAAAAAGGGCCTTGAAGATGGCTTCGATTCTCCCTTCTCGTGGCACCTATGAAAAAAATGAGAGAATTTTTTGTTTTTTGTCTTTTTACGGAGAAAAACCTCTCCCGGTTTTTAAAAATTCATTTTCATTTGCCCAGAATATCCTCCAGAAAAAGACATGTTGAATAGGCAAAAAATGGTGAAAATGGGAAAAGCGATTTTATTTTCGGGAAGGCGGTATTCCAGACCCCCCCTGAGGTGGTAAGCGGTTTTAGGGGGGGGGGGGTCCGCTGGAATGGGGAGCCGACACCTGTCCAAGGGGTGGTATTGGAAAACAACCATTCCGGACCCCCCCCTCTCGTTAAACTCCGGATGGTGAGGGGGGGTCTGGAAAATTTCTCAACCGTTTGATTTGTTTTTGTTTGTTTTTGATTTGACGTATGCGGGAGTTGGGGGTTAGGAAAAATTAGGATAGTTTTTCTTTTTGTTTACGTTTTGTTTCATTGTTTGACAATGTTTTATATGTATTTTGTTTTATTATGTTTTATTTTTTATTTTTATTTTGTTTTTTATGTTTTGTTTATTAGTTTTATTTTATTTTAATATTATTTTATTTTTAATTCTTTTTAATTTTTAATTTTTTAATGTTTTATGATTTGTTTTATTTGTATTATTTTTTAATTAATCAAATTCTAACCTAATTACTAACTTAATTAATTAACAATTGATTAATTACTAACATGCTAACTCAATTGTTAATTAATTAATAATTAATTTATTATTAATAGGTTTAATCATGACTATTAACCTAATGTTTTTATCCCAAGTCTGTTTATTCATGGAGGGGTAAGATTGGCGAATGGGTGAATGAATGAAGGGTGAGGAACTAACAAGTGCATCGTGAAGGAAGGATGTAGCATGGAGCGGAGGAGGCCTGATGCAATGAATGGATGACATGTTGGGATAGGGCCCTCTGGAAAAACTGCCTCATTCCGGACACCCCCAACCGTTAAAGGAAGAACAATCGGGGGGGGGGGGGGGGGG
>ML777723.1:1546195-1573149 GCA_009831015.1 Picea engelmannii
AATGGCCATGTCACTAGCATCAAAATCAACTTGGAATACTTCGTGAAAGTTACACAAAGCCAAAATTGGCCTTTCAATAACCTTCTTTAACAATTCAAATCCCATATGTGCAACAAAATTCCATTTAAATTTTCCTTTCCTCATACAAGCAACCAAAGGTGCACAAATTTCACTGAAATTTCTTATGAATTTTCCATAAAAACTAGCCAACCCATGGAAACTTTGTACCTCAAAGGTATTCTTAGGAACTAGCCACTCTAATAAGGCTTTCACCTTTTCAGGATCCATATTCAAGCCTTCCCAATAAATCACAAATCCAAGATAAACTTGTTCCTCCTTCATAAAGGTACATTCTTGCATATGTACAAGTAATTTCTCTTGCTTCAGCTTTTCCAACACTTGTCTTAAATGCTTCAGATGTTTCTCTTTTTTCTCGCTAAAAAACAAATGTCATCTAAGTAAACAACAACAAGATTTCTTAGATAATGTGCACTTCATTCATCAATCTCATAAAGGTACTTGGATCATTTGAAAATCCAAATGGCATGACAACCATTTGTACAACCCTTCATTGGTCTTGAACACAGATTTCCATTCATCTCCTTCACGAATCCTAATATGATGATATCCACTTGTTAAATGTTTCTTTGTAAAATACCTTGTTTAGTATAAACAATGCATCAAATCATCCATCCTAAGTAATGGGAATCTATACTTGATTATAATTCTATTAACAACCCAAAAATTAGTGCCTCAAAATATGTCAACAACAATAGAAAATGAATCATTACCTCATTGGGTTCTTGGATTTCTTTAATTAAACCTCTTTCTAACAATTCATGCAATTGTATGTTAGGCTCCTTATTTTTAGTAGGTGTCATTCCGTGTGGAAATTTATTTTGTATACTAGAACCTGAAATGAAATCTATTTGATGGGGAATGCTCCTAACAAGTCACAATCCCTTGGGCGGCTCTTCTAAAATAACTTCTTTAAAATAAGTTAACAACTCTTCCACTTTTGTTGGAATCTCATTTTTCTTCACTTCAAGACTTGGACTCTTTGGAATAACAACATAACAATATTTTTCTTTTCTTTCTTCTTTTAAAATTCCTCAGTTGAGCATAACATGACTCCCCTACCACTGATGTAATTATTATTGTTGTTGTTATCCCTTTTTCCTTCCTTCACAAGTAGCATTCTAATCTTCCTTCCATCATTTTCTAACATAAATGTACTCTTCACACCATCATGAACAATTTTCCTATCATATTGACAAGGCCTACACAATAAAACATGGAAAGCATCCATTGACACAACATCACACAGTTATCTATCATATAGGTTTGAATGTGAAAACTTATTAAACACTATTTGGAAATATTTACATGATATCCTTTTTGCAACCATGAGACCTAATATGCATTGGGATGCAGTCTACATTTTAGATTTAGTTTCACTACAACCTTTGTAGACACTAAATTCTATGTGCTATCTCCATCTACAATTAAACAACAAAACTTACCTCCAATTTTGTAGATGGTCTTGAACATAGAATTCCTTTGGTCTAGCTCATTCACTTCTACCTGGTTCATTAGCTTCAATATTGTTCTCCTAAACATTAAATTTTCCCTTTTCTCTTACTATACTTCATCAACATTGCATCCAATATAGACTTAGATATGCTCTCATCTCCTTATGTAACATGAGTTTTACTCTCTTACCTATTGTTACTATGTAAATTCTCTAGACATTCTAAGGACTTGTGCCTTGGTATTTGGAATTTATAACAAATCAATGTGGACCTTCCATCCCATATACCTCTAGGATTTCCTCTTCGTCGAAAGGTTCATATGCCTCTAATTTTTTCATTGCTTCTTTAAAAACTCTAGTATGTAGAATTTATAGTATTGCCTTCTTTATCGTTAGTTCCACTACTTTGTCCTCTTCCCATTACACTTCTACCCCTACCTCTTCATGTTTTCCCGTGATTGTTAGGTTGCTTCCTTGACAACTTCTATTCAGCCTTCAAGGCAAGTTGATAAGATTCCTTAATTGTCCTAATCCTCATTATATTCAACTCATGTTGAATGGTATACCTCATGCCATTGATATACCTAGCCACAACCTATGATTGCACCAACAAAAGTTTCAGGTGTTATGTTATCCAACTCCTTCATTGTATCAAAGGTTCCGCCATTGTGTATCATGTGAAATTTGCTTTGATTTCAAATGAAATTTCATGTTTCATTAGATTTAATATTGATGCATTACAATTCTTTCAAGTCAAAGCTTCAGTTACTTGGTTTTCAATTGTAATGAATTGAAAGGTTATACTTGCCTTTTCTAATGTGCATTGAAGAGACACTTCATTCCTAAATAATTTTCTAATCCCATGAATTACCTTGGTTCAATTAAATTACTCTGTTGCAACTCGYTATAACTCTGCTGCAACTCACTATAACTATGTTGTAACTCTGCTGCAACACTATGCTGTAACTGTACTTTCTCCTTTGAATTTTGTGTTGTTACTCCACTTGTTGTTACTCACTATTACTCTGCTGGAACTCGCTATAACTCTGCTACAACACTTTCTGTAACTCTGCTGCAACTCACTATAACTATGTTGTAACTCTGCTGCAACACTATGCTGTAACTATACTTTCTCCTTCAAATTTTGTGTTGTTACTCCACTTGTTGTTACTCACTATTACTCTGATGCAACTCGCTATAACTCTGCTGCAACACTTTCTGTAACTCTACTGCAACTCACTATAACTATGCTGTAACTCTGCTGCAACACTATGCTGTAACTGTACTTTCTCCTTTGAATTTTGTGTTGTTACTCCACTTAATGTTACTCACTATTACTCTGCTGCAACTCGCTATAACTTTGTTGCAACACTTTCTGTAACTCTGCTGCAACTCACTATAACTATGTTGTAACTCTATTGCAACACTATGCTGTAACTGTACTTTCTCCTTCGAATTTTGTGTTGTTACTCCAAGGTGGCTACAATAAACAAGTTCGAGAAATGGTCTTAAGATATCATCCATAAATCTTATAAGTGTTGTCATAGTATTTTGTAATATAAATTGCACAATGACTCACTCATGCAATCCATGTTTTTTTTTGAAAGCAATATTCCAAATTATTCTTTGTGTATATTGTCATATTGGTATCCTTACTTCTAATCCAACTTCATGATAACGCATGCTTACAATATTTGGTTGATTAGTGCCTTGATTATTTGTAGGGGATATATATATTACAATATATCATAATATTAAAATATTACAATGTAATATTAATGCCATATTACAATGTAATATGGCATTACCATATTACATTGTAATATGGCATATAATATGGTATACAATATTTCATGTAATTTTTTTTTAAACCTAAAGTCATCGTCATAATATCGACGCAAGTTTGTCGTAAATATTTTACTATTTTACCACAACTGTCGCTATAGCGACGAAACTTCGTTGCAATTTGCCACGAATATTTGTCGCATATACAACATGTGCATCGTAAATTTGGTTTTGAGATATTGCACTCATCGATATTACCATGGATTTTCGTCACAAGTTGCGATGAACTTTCGTTGCATGTTTAGAAGCCGCGTCGTAAGTTATTGTCTTGGCATAAATTTTCGTCCCAATTGCGTTGAAGTTTCGTCGTAATTGCCACATTTCTTCGTTGTTATTGCGACGATAGTTTTTCGTAATTGCAATGATGCATAGGGTTAACCGATATTGAAGGTGGTGACACATGGAGAGCTAATTTTGTCGATGTTTCCATGGACACATGGATCGTGGATATAGCGAAAAAATTATTCTGACGAAAAAAAATCTCGGCTTTCGTGGAAATTGCGACGGATAAGTGTGGAAATTTCAACGAAAAACCATCACAAATTTTCTCATATGTACTAGTGATTCCTGAATTGTTTCTCCTTTTTGCATCCTTGTATTCTTTAGTTGAGTTCCTAGGTTCATCTTCCGGTTTATGTTCTTTCCTTCATACAGTCTGGTCAAGGCATCAAACATTTCTTTCAGAGTCTTCTTAGATGACACATAAGGAATTAGGTGGTCTTTGATTGAATCTGCAATGATTCTTTTGGTCCTGATTGTGTCCTTTTGATGCTTGGGTTTTTCTGCAGCATCGTCGGGTTCTTGAATTTCTCCTTTGACAAATTTTTCTAGGTCATTCTCTTCAAGAACGAGTCCAATCCTATACTTCCAGGAACGAAAGATTTCCATGCCTTCTAGCTTGTCAACAAGCTTAGTGCTTGCAGACATCTTTTACCTGGAGCTAGGAAAATGACCAAAAAATGAAAATGCTCAAAATCAAATTCCGAACTTACCAGGAGGTGCTCTTGGGTGAGGCGAGTAGCATAGTGTGTTTGGATCTGAGAAAATCCAATTTTTTCTCCTCCAAACTTGATCTGCGAATTTCTAGACTGGTGCTTCTGGCTTTTTAGTACCTCTGGTACTCTAGTACTTCTGGTACTTCTGGTACACTATTTTTTTGGTACTTCTAGTACTTTGTGAAACTAGGGTTTCAATTTCTAGGAGATCTAGCCACTGAAAAGGTGCGCTGAGAGTGCCAAAGTAATCCTTGGGGGAGGGCGCACTTTTCTAGGTGGTTTTAGGGCTGAAAAGATTCACCATAAAAAATCTCTAATTTGCATGTATGACAATAATGATGTTTTTCACTCTTGTGAAAGATGCTTCCTTCAGCTTGGATCTGATACCATGTTAATGTTTAAGCCATTATTATAGTTCTTTTAATTTCAATAGATAACAATAGCATAACATAAGATCACTGATAAATACATAATCACAAGAGACACAACATTTACCCTGGGAAACCCTCTAGGGAAGAAAACCCAACAAAACTTCCTTATTATAGATAGCCAATACAATGGCAAGAGATAACTCGAGCTAATACAGAAGATCCTCTCCCAAAGATCTGCCACTCTCTTTCTCTCTCTTCTCCAACTGCAATTCCGAAACTTGTCTCTCAATGAGCAAGTGAGGTGTGTATCTAAGTGAGGCGCTAGCCTCCTTATTTATACAAATCTGGCACATGTGAAGTGTCTCTTCACTAGCAGGGATGACTTCTCAAACTGGGTGGTTATAACCACCTTTATTATATTCTGGGGCCTCTTAAATGTATTCTGGGGCCGACTTCTTCTTTTTCCTATTACAATTACATTATGACCAATCCACAAAAGGGGATTTGGTCCTTTTACAATAGCCAACATGATCAATCCATAATGGGGATTGATCCAATGAATAATAGATCAAATAATAATAAGAATAGACTTTGAAGTTACATTATTTCAACATTTATTACTAAATCTACGATGCTATTTATTACCCCCATACGGTTAATCTCGCATTCAGTATATATTAAACGCAATCAGATAGTAATCGTTGTCATTGATAGTATAATCCACTATCAATTAAATGTTAAAAAAGAAGGTGTAACAATAATGAATTCGTTGGCATTCGGGGTTCACAAAAACAAGAACGCAGGTAGTTCGTGGGTGAATAAAGAGCTGGGTGAATCACAGACAAATAAAATGGTAACTTGCATTCTATAAGGTAATAGTTTGCTCAGTAAAAACACTGCATAAAGGTTACACAAATCTTTGTGTAGGAAGGACGAAATCATCGTGCAAATAAGGACGAAATATTTGTGCAATGGAAGAATGAAATCGTTGTGCAAGGAGGATGAAATCACTGTGCAATAGAAGCATGAAATCACTTTGCATTAGAAGAATGAAATTGTTGTGCAAGGAAGCATGAAATGGTGGAGAAAAATCCATCGAAACGCAGCACAAGGGGCATCAAAGGTAGTAAAAACAACATGAAATTGCAGTCCCAACAACATGTATAATCACAGTAAATATATAAATTAAACCCCGCCAACAAATATTCAATCACAGACACAGTAAATTCACAGACACAACATAAATAAGAACAAACATTAACATATTAAAACGTTGAGATTTATCGATCAAGGCGTTGGGATTCATCAATCAAAACACAAAGTTTTACCAACCAAAACACAGATGAAATCAATCACAAGAAAGCACAAGACCAATCGTTCAACCATGAATCAATCAACACAAGGATAAGTAAAAGTAGATGGTTGGGCAAAAATTATCCTGCGCTCATCATCCACGCACAAAAAAGTAGGGCATTAGAATCTATAGGTCTATAAACATCGAAGTGATGACTTTCCATTCGGCTCCTGGACGACTACTCAGGCATGGACTAATGACCTAGGGATAAGGGAAGAAGACAAAGCACAAACTCTTCATAATAACCAATAAATCCCACATAGATAAGTTACTAAAAGAAGAAGTTGGGTTTGCCAAAGGAAATCCATCAGAAAACAACAAGCAAGGGGGTTACAATACCAGAGGAAAGAGGGTGCAAGCCAATACATGGAAATGAAATCTTAAACTAGTACAGAGAACAAACATGAGTAAATTTAAATTCATTGCAAGTAACAATTAAACCGATGTACCTTAGCCCAACGCAATTGCTCAGTAGTTTCTGCCTCCCGCACACTTTGTCCAACTACCGCTTGCTGACCGATGTGACCTCACCGGTACCTCCCAGCCAATGTTAGGGGTACTATTCTTCCCCCTGAGCCCCCTGAGCTGAAAAGGGGCCACACACACTAAACCAAAGAACAACTAACACCCAACTTGCCTCACAAGGTCGATCTACCACTCATTACCTGAGCTGAGTATCCCAACTCCCACAAGATAAGCCAGTCAAGACAAAAATTCAGTAGCGTAACGTTACGCATAAAGATCAGATCCATACTACTCCTTCTCCACCCCTTTTATAGAGTTTTTAAGTGATTTATTTCCCAAGTTCTCATTTAATTTCTTTTTCATTATTTTAATCAGAAAAACCTCCCCCGTACACATGTCACCCATCCCCCTAGTTGCACCAAAAAATAATTTCATTAATTATTTAACTATTAATATTTCCCTCACCCACCAAAAAACATTCCTAAAAATGCTTCTTGGTGTCCCAAAATTTCCTTACACATTTTAAATGACTTACGCCTTTACTAAATTCCTAGCTGAGTTCATAATTAGAAAGTTCTTAAAGGTAAGATTCCTTACTAAGTTAGTCATTCATCTTTTTCCTTACGTTTCCTTTTTTCTTTATGTTTCTCCTTTTTCCCTTAGTTTCCTATTTCTTTTAAGTTTCCCTCTTTTCCATTTTTATCTAAAACTCAAATTAGCAAGTGTAGAAAAACCACCTTTTACCCCTTTTTCTTTTTAATTAATAAAATCTAATTAGCATATGTTAAAAAAAATAATCATTTCCCTTTTAAATTTTAATTCCCCAAAGTAATTTGATTTTTGTAAATTAATGAATTTCTTACCCCCTTCTCGTCACATGTTTATTTATGATTATTATTTTTTACCACAAGTGTCACTTAGACCTAGATTTTAATTTCACTAGGTTGGGCGACATTTTTATTAGGGAAAAATTGTTTTTAAATCTTACTTAACACATCATTCGTTCTAAGGTCATCTAGGTTTATTCACTTACCAATTAAAAATATGATGTGCCCTTCAGGACACACTAGGTGCTCCAAGGATGCCACTCGCCACTTTATGTTTTCCTTGGGTGATATGCCCTTCAAGACACTCTACGTGCTCCAAGGGTGCCACTCACCTCTTGACTGACTTGGTAGACATCAAAAACCCCTGGAGTCAATACTCCGCTAGGTGATCTTGTGGGAGACTAAGGGCCTCTAAGGAATAATCCCCCCACCTTATTGAGCTCCCCTTAGAATCATCGTGAGCGACTGTAGCAGTCTTCCCTCACGACATTGTGGGTCTTCTCGAACTAGGTAATCATAACCTACAGTTTGAGCCATGATGGGAGTGTTAGTAGGCTGTGGCGGGGCTGTTGTCCACACCTTTCCCTCAAAGTCTCTCATCGTCGTGCGTGATCCCTCTACTCCACATGTGAGTTTAGTAGACAAGCTATTGTGAGCCTGCATCATCAACAAATCATGTCAGCAATAATAATCAATCATCATAACATGTAATAAGATGTACCATGTCATATCAACAACAATCAAACCCCAATAGTCCACTCCCTTACTCAATCTGGAGTCCAAGGGGTTTCATTGATGCCTCTGCATCCTTGAGGTCCAAGGTTCTACGCACTCAGGAGGACCCAATCAATAACACCTGTCTATGTAAACACACAAAATAACATATCATCATATCCATAATGCCTCATAATCATAATCAAACGACCAATAGTATAATAATTTGGATCACTTGCAAGCAAGTGTTCTCAAAGAATAAGTTCTCTCAGTGCACGCAAGAGCAGGATGTTACACAATTTAAAAATTTACAATTTTAAAAAGTAAATTTTTAATTCATGAACACAATCAAATTTAACAATTTCAAAATATATAATGATACATTAAAAAACATTACATTCAGATTAAGACAAATAGAAAGAACCAATGGTAAAATCATTAATCTACTTGTGAGTGAATCCTCACAACTCGTCCAAAAATAGCAAAAGAATATCTCGATAGTGTATTTGTGCATACCCAATATTGTCATCCAAACAGTAAAGAGAATATATAGACCATGCAATTATGCATACCCAATATTGCATGACAAACAAACACTAACACACTTGAAACCTTTTCTTTTTCTCGTACACAACTGTGGTATAAATTGTTGTTTAGAAAGGTAGTATTGTGGTGCATATATGCATAGATGGATTTTGTAATTTGTAATATATATATATATATAATTTAATTAATTAAAAAAAAAATTCTAGAATTTCAAAAATTTCAATTTTTGGAGGTTTTTTAAGTTTGTGATTTTTTTTTTTTTTAAATTGCATTTTTGAATGCACTAATGAATTCATCCTACTCAAAACCTTGGAGCACTCAATTTCTATGTTTTGGCATTTTAGTCACAATCAAGCAATATAAATCCAAGTGAAATAGCACTATAGTTTCTTTATTTTCCATATAGTGTAATATGATGCAATTCACATTTTTGTAATGCCATAACATTGAATCGAGTAGACATTTTTATAATGATTATTTTTATGTTGATATATGTTTTCTATACCTTTATGCACTTACAATGTATGTGTTAGTGTTTTTTTATTTGTGATATTATAAGTTAGGGTTCGGCAACTATTTTTAGCAGTTGATTGAGTCCCCAAAATGAAGTTCCTCATCGATACCTTTCCAATGAGATATCGTGCACCTCAAACGGAGATGGTATGCCACATCTTCCAAGGTAAGGGTTTTGGATTTTTTTTTAATGTTAAAAAGGCCTTTGGAGCCTCATTATAACAATCATCTTCTTGGGAATGAGTCTATCCATAATATATCTATGTTATATTATTGGATCTCTTGCAATATCTCGGTATATTTCTTTATTATATCTCCGCTCTCATTTCATGGTCAAAATAATGAGAATGAGGGACCAAACCAAATTATTTTTAAATTTAATCATTAGGTCCTTAAATTTAATCATTACCCACATCTTCATTATCATCTTTAAAATAAAATCATAGTTTATAGATGGTAAATTTAATTATTGATCATACATAGTTTATAGATCAAGTTTTTTTAGTCTACTAGGATTTATCTCTATTTTCAAAACTTACAATATTTTCACCACCAACTTCGAATAAGATCATTTCTATAACAATATATGTATGGTTCCAAGTAACAACAATAATTACGCCGAAAGGCGTATACCTATTGACAAATGGCAGAATTAATCACCTTTTAATCATAAATTTCAATCCTAGGGTTGGCAATTGAAGATGCTGGCATATTCTTCTTCGTCCTCTTTAATCAATGGATGAGATTTTAATAAATTAACTTCCGCTCATTTATAAAGATGTCCGTTTATGTGATTACTTTTTTACATTTACTAAATCAGATTAAAAAATTACTTGCTCACCACCAGATTGCCACTTTCAGTGATTAAGAGATAATCTATTAAGCTGACCACAATTTACTAAATTATTATTACTGGGCGGATACTTATGACCGCGTGGGTGTTGGATGCCGATTAAATTTTTTTACGCGCAGTGATTTTTTTTACCACTGCCGCTGTTTATGGCCGCGTGGATGTGAACTCAAGCGTTTCCAGTTTTAATTATTATTTACAGTTTTTTGCAATTTACCGATCACCGATTTAGGTTTAGGTTTGCAATTTATCGATCACCGATTTAGGTTTGCAATTTACCGATCACCGATTTAGGTTTTTGGCATTAAGATTTACGTTTCTGAGCATTAACGATTTAAATTTCTGATCACCGTAAGTGTTTCTGCCACGTTTAGGCTTACCAGTTTTAAGCTTTTCGGCGTTCACCAATAGCGAGTTAACGTCGCGGCTGTGCTAGTTATAATAATAATAATAATATATTTTTAAGGGTGACAACCAAGCTAAACACCAATTGGTGTATGAGACCCCTTGTTTCTGGGACAAAGATCCCCTATGCACAACAATTTAACTTTAAAAGTCTACATAAGTGTACATAAACTACCCTTCTGAATTTAAACTTATAACCTCCAAAAAAAAAAAAAAAACACATAGTCTTAATCATTAGATTTATTCAAAAGAACTTCCTTATATTTTAATTATTAATTATTTGTTAAATTTACCATACTAATAATTCAATAATTCAGCGTAAAAAATCCATCGCATCAATACTGATGTATAAAGTGGCCGCGTTTCTATGCTGACATCACCAACGCGAAAGCTACGTTCACCAGTGTGCTAGTTCTAACTTCATCTAATATGAAAATACTAACGTGACAAAATATGACAACATTATTCTAAATATAAACATCCAAGGACAACGCATCAATCCCACCAGATATTCTTCACTCTAATAAAGCATAAACCATCATATTCCAAAAAAAATATTAAATTTGTGCAACGGAGTAAAAATCGCGATCTTGGTTTGACGTTTGGTTCGAAATTCAGCTCCACAGCCCAGCGAAATCGAAGCAGCTATTCTATCAATGCAAGGTAATTAATAAGTACAACTACACAGCACACCCTCTAAAGCCTAGCAGGACCGAATTCTAGAATTCCATTAATAGCGTCAACGAGCAGAGCTCGTCCGTCTATAAAATTTGTAAGTAGACATGACAGTGAGCACCATAAAGATGATTAGACTAACAAACGAAGCAACTATAGCACCAGTTCCATGGTGGCAGAACCGATCGTATACACCGCAGAGTTTTCCCCATTGAGTGTGAGAATTTCCCTTGTACCCAACGTAAGCAATGGCGGCCGCTGCCGAGACGCCCGCCGATACCAGCGCCACCATCACTTGCACACAATTATAAAATTCAATTCAAGATTTTGCCGATTGCCAGCAGTCTCAAGATGAAATCCACCACGAAGAAACTACTACTATAGACGCCATTAATTCTCTGAGCATCATTCCCGCCGGACTTGTTCTCTGTGTAGCTTCTCGCAGTCTCTGAGTAACCGAGCTGAATCCATTTCTTCTTCCCCTGTAAACACAAACTCTGAGACCTCTTCATACCAGGAACTTCACCTCTGTAGATATATAAACGCACAAGTGCGTACGTGGACGATTTCTAAGGTCAGATAATCAAATAATTCTCAGAGGTTGTGCTTGCAGGGGAAGAAGAAATGGGATACGATTTCAAAATATATTACTTGCATCTTTTGTTTTCATAAGAGTTATGGTGTTGCGTGAATGAATCCTTATTTCAACTTTATTTTGAATTCATATACCTTGAAGAATACAACTAATCAAAGTAGGGTTTTTTGGAACATCCTTGTGACAAAACCTACCAACAATACTCATCTGAATCATAGTATATTTTCCCAATGAAAATTTATTTTCCCAATTCAAAAGAAGGTTTGGTGAAAGGGAGGTGACATGAACCATTGTTAGGTTTCTCTACCAAGTATGTATAACCATAAAGATATTGGTTAATTATTCAGTTTCATGGACACTAATTGAATTTGTTTTCTTGGTATGGTACTTTCCAACAATTCATAACAAGAAAATGACCTATAGTTTCACTCGTAATTCTTCTCCTAAAAAAGGCTAATTTCAGACTACTTTTTGACCTAGTTTCAATGGGAACAAGCCTTATTTTCCATTCCACTATTGGTCTAGGGTTTTTTTCTTAATCTATGGCTGTGCCATCATGATTAGTGGATGTGTCCAAGGTTTTTCAATTATGGAATTTCACTCATTGCCTCATGTGGAATTGGCTTCTTCTTGACCAACATGGGGACAACTTTACATAGTTATTCTCCTTCTTGGAAAAAATTAAACATGTGAATCTCCCTACATATTGGGTAATTCAATTGATTTTCCATCATGATGTATAGGTTTAACCCTTGGTCTTCTTATAGGTCTAGTGAGGATGAGGCTCTACACAATTTGGCTTGCATTTGCATGATCTTGGCTCTCAACTTGATGATCTTTTACGAGTTTTAGTTATTTATCTTGATGGGATGAACATTTTTTAATCCCATGAAACTATCTATGGCTGCAAGCCTAACCACTATAAATAAATATAGTTTGAAGGAACTATTGAATTCATACTTAATTGAATTGAAGGAACTATTAAATTCATACTTAATTGAATTGAATTGAAGGAACTATTGAATTCATACTATAAGAAGATTGCAATAAGGTAAAAATAAGGTAAAAATTTACATAACTAATTATTTGGCATAAGCATAAGAAAACAATAAGCATAAGCATCTTTCAAGCATCTTTATAAAAAAAACTAACTTTTAAAAAACTAACTTTATAAGAAAAATACTAACTTTATAAAAACTTTCTTATTAACTAAACCAGAAACAACTTTAAACACAAAAATATAAAAAATAATACACTTTAAACACAGTTCAGATTGGANAGTTTAAACACAGTTCAGATTGGACAGTTTTGTGTTGAGTTGTTTTTGTGTTTTTGTATCAGCACTACTCTTGCTGATTATCCTTGAGTCCTCCTTGGCAAACAGTCCACTTAAGATCATGGTTGAGATCAAACCCTTAGGGTTTTGATCCATGATCTTTAAACAGAAAATTCTGAGGTTGTGCTTGCAGGGGAAGAAGAAAATACGATTTCAATTCTTGGTGCTAAGATCATTCGCTAAGGACTATTTAGATACCGATGGGCTCTTGTCCGCCGCTTTTAAAAAACTAAAAATCGATCATTCCTGAAGACATAAAAGCACTTGTACAAATACTAGTCAGTAATGCCACATGTAGGGACCAGTTGCATTATCATGGATAAGAAGAACGTTATCGATATGAAGCAGTTACAACCACTACTGACTTGACGTTATTGATATCGAACCACACCTGTAAAGAAGTTTCATATAAAAACAGACGGTCCTCGTTTTATCTGAAATGAAATAATGTCTGAAGAGTTTGCCCAGGTATTATGAATCGATTTAGATCTAAAAAAAACATTTGTTAATTCCTTTATCACCACAGCTGGAAAGAAGTTTCCTATACAAATAGATGCTCCCACTAACTCTCCCTTCTTTCTATCCCGATTCCCACCTACCGCATTGTCAGTCACTCAATTCCCCGAGTAACACTCAACTCCTCTCCTCTAGTAACAGGACATTCTTATCTTGATTGCAGGGTTGGGATATCAAATGATATGGGTCAACGTCAACATTCAATTCCCTTTCTAATAAGGCATTTTTATCTAGATTGCAGATTTGGGGTATTCAATGGATATGGATGTTTGCAGATTTGGGCTATTTATGGATAAGGAGTAAAATCAACATTCAATTTCTTTCTTTATAACAAAGGCATCTTTATCTCAATTGTAAATTTAAGGTACCTAACTAACATGAAACATCCATGCCCATTGAATGCCCAAATCTACAATCGAAATAAGGTCAGACATCGTAACCAGACATTTCCACACTTTCACTGAGCTCCTTTACGAATGCCTGCGTTTAAATTTTATAACGTTTAGACTACGCCCTTTTCTCCATTTTCCAACCTTTAAATGCAAGAATTCCCTCATGGCTTCTCACTTCTGATCCTATCCAGTATTTTTGGGCAGCGTCATGTAGTGCATGTTCCTTTACTCTCACCGCCCTGCAACCTTCGATTAGCGTAATCCAATTTGTCATAGAAAATTTTGGCTTCACGCTGTCATTGTTGGTCACAGTTCCGATTTCTCTGTGCATACATTTACTTGCTTGAGGATTATTAACGTCTTGAGCATTTCCTAGAGTGACTTTAGTACATGTTTTCAGAATTGTTTTTTGATAGTTTAAATGTTGTTTTTTAGTTTAAGAGTATATTTTCCTATAATTTTCATCAAAAGTCAGTTAAAATTGGAACTTCAGATTTAAGTGATCAAGTTTATATAATTTATAATTCAAGTGCATTAAAGATGGAAAAAGTTTAATAAGTCAATATTTAAACAACCCTGTTTTTTTTTTTAATAGTGTCGAAGATGATTTACTTTCCCAAACATCAATTATCACGTAGATTCGTCGTCATATTTTCTGTTCAGAAATGGGCCGAATTAACTACGGGCAAGGTTGGAATTAAATGAGTGAGGATTGCAACTTGCACTGGCACAGTACCGTACTTTAAAACAGTAACCATGACAAATTTATCTTACAAACTGTTAGTAATGTTTTCTGTTAGAAAATGGGCCTAATTAACTATGCTGCAGTTTGAAATTAAATAGGTGAGGGTTGCACTTTACACTAGGCTTTGAAATTAAATAGGTGAGGGTTGCAGTTTACACTACTGTCCTATTTTTAAACAATAATTATGATAGGATTAATAAAGTTTTTAATGGATAGGATTTCATATGTTATGAATACTCTTCCTCGTCACAACAAATCAAAGGTTGTAATTTCAATCTTTAACTTCATTGCATTGCAGGACAAAAGATGTCGATTCCTTATTATAAAAGATGATTAAGAAGATTAGCATAACAATGATGGTTTACAGATGTTTTACTCCATTTAAATTTAAATTTAAATGTAAATGTTTTACTACATTATCACCCTCTACGTTTCAATCAACAAGGCTTTCTGTGGGCGTTTCAATTAACCGTGGAATTTGATGTTAATTCTGATTGTGAAGGTGATTAGGTTATTAGAGTTACTGTTATAAGTTCTAAACAATTTTAACCGTGGAATTTGATGTTAATCCTGATTGTGCAGGTGATTAGGTTATTAGAGTTACTGTTATAAGTTCTAAACAATTTTAAACTGGTCTTTAAGGAATTTGAGGTTGCCATTGTGCAGGTGGGCATTTTTTTTAAAACTTGTCTTAATGGAATTTGAGTAATTCATTAAATTGGTTAAAATCTATGGAAATTGTAATTTCTGATTGCTCCACATAATGGAATTGTAGATTTTTTGGTTCAATTTTAAATGGCTGAATTAAAAAAAAATATCAACTCAAAACTAAAATTAGTTGGGATGTGAAATGTGGGGGCAGCTTTTAGTTGCGGCAGCGTTCGCTGGGATGTGAAACGAGGGATGGCCTTACGCCAGTTTGGCCTACGTTCAATTAAAGCATGCGTTTCCAAATGGAGAGCAGTGGGTGCTACGAGGTGGAGCCGTGGGGTCTCAGTTTCAATTAACTCTCATTCCATTAAGATTTTATAATTCAGATTTATATGCATTCATATTTTATAAGTCCTCCTGTCATTTAATTCCATCCCAGCGGATCGGCATGCATTCAAATTACTTTTAATAACCAATTCGATCCCAGCGGATGGGCATGCATTCAGATTACTTTTAACGGTTATTAGGTATTCGGATCAGTATGCATTCACACATTATTGTGTTTTCGTATCGGTATGCATTAGAATTATTAGGTATGCATTAGAATTATTATGTATTAGGTTCGATATGCATTCAGATTATGGTTAATGGTTATTGTGCATGTTGATCAATATGCATTGGGTTAGGGTTAATGAATATGAGGGTATATTACCTTACTGGGTTTTTAAGCAAAGAGTAAGGAGGTATATAATAATTATTGGTTTGGGTATTTGTCAAATTAATTTCAGTCTTCATGTATTAGGTTTTTTTAATGGTAATGTGTATTATAATAAAATATGTTGTTAGATTTATTGTATTGTTTTCTAGAAGTGAGACTTTGAAAGTATGTGGCTTTGTATTTCAAGTAGATTTATTGGTATTGTTTTCTAAAAGTGAGACTTTGAAAGTATGTGGCTATGTATTTCAAGTAGATGCAAGGTAGTAGTAAATCGAATCTTGGGGTTTGTAGAACTTGATAAAGATGGATATGGTGAAACATTTACTCTCCTCAACCACATTGTCTGTCAACGGTGGGACTTGTAATTCTTTAGTGGCATCAATGAACATCGTTCAAGTTCCTTAGACCGATCAATAAACTCTGTGTAGCGACTTTTGAAAGAGTGCTGGAATAAGTATTACTATGTCTTTTTTATTAATGTTTTACACAGTTACTTTATTTAAAATATTTTATTTTGAACCTTAGATAATTAATGTTTAAACGAATCCAGTGGCAAATCTTCTTAATTTGCTCTTGATTCAGTGGGTTCCTTATTGTTATTATTACTGTTTGAGATGATATGTGTATGTTCATCCACCAGATGGAGCTGGAACTAGTCACGTCACATTTAGTGGAGGTTGTGTATAAGCTTAATGCCACTTTTCGTGTTGGTTGGATGCACTACTTGCTATATGTTTTCTAGCGTTATAAATGATGTTGTATAGTACTTAACACTCTTCTCTGTTATGCAGAGAGTATTTCTTTTTAGTTTCGGTCTTTATTATTGTGGAGAATAATATTATAATTTTTTGTTTTACAATAATAATTTTAATATGTTTTAAAAGTTAAGTTTTGTTTAAATGATGAAAGAATATATATTTTTTTGGTTAAAGCTCTTTTGAATTAAATTAATATTTTATTGATTTTTCAATAAAAGATATTTTTAAAAATAATTAATATTTTATTGATTTATATATAATGGAAAATGTAAATTAATATTTTATTGATTTTTCAATAAAAGATATTTTTAAAAATAATTAATATTTTATTGATTTATATATAATGGAAAATGTATATAATATGCTAAAAATTATAAGACTAACCTATGTATGTTTCAATTCAGAAATCAAGGACTTGTGGATTAAAAAAAATTGTTTCCAAAAACTAGTGATTTAGTTGATGTTAGTTTATAAATTCATAAATTAATAAAATAAAAGTTTACAGAATAAGGTGGGTTTTTTCAAAAGAAACCAATGATTTAGTATGAACCTTTTTGCTTTGGTTGAATTAGAATGCTTACAGTTTAATTATTTTTATTTTTTAATTATAAAATTAAATTTCCTTCTTATATTGTGATGGTTAAAACTTGTATAAATAAAGTTTTAAATTAAAATTTTTTATTGATTAAAAAAAATTATAAGTGATTTATTTGTTGCATATATTATATGTGTTATACTGTAACACATATATTATATGTGTTATACTATCACACTCACACACACACACACATATATATATATATATATATATACTATTCCCTTATAAATATTGGTTATTAAAGAATAAATTAATTAAATATAATTTTACATTTTAAAATTTCATATTTATAAGTAAATAAAATTCAACATTTTTTATTATAATTATTTTCAAAATTAAATAAAAATTTTGTTAAAAATTTTAATTTAATTTGATTAATTGAAATTTGATTATTAATTTTTTTTGTTTTAATCCATTTTAACATCATCAAAATCATTTTTTATTTTATTTTAAAAATCAATTAATATGTTACATTGTATATTAATTTAAATTAATACTATAATTTATATTTGTTTTAATCCATCATGAAAATCATTTTTTTTTTAAATTTTAAAAATCAATTAATTTTAAAAATTTTAAAAATCAATTAATATGTTACATTGTATATTAATTTAAATTAATACTATAATTTATATTTTACATTAAAATAATGTGTTATTAATGTATTAATATTTTAATATGTATTACTACTTTATTAATATATTATTTTAACATTATCTTCCTCTCTAAGATTCAGACGGACCTTGGCCCCGGGGGTTGTAATTAACTAGGATGGATCGAACTCTTTTGTGGTCGATTTCATTGGTGGACGATCCTGCCCCAGTGTTGCTTTCATGCGCCGGGAGTGGATTTTTAATAATATTGGGCTTGTTTCTTGTTTTAAGCTGGGCTTCCTATCTAAAGCTCGACTTTGAACTCCCTTAGTCCCTTTTTTACATTCTGGAAGACACACAACTTATAGGGAAGCTACGAAATACCCTCAAAATGGTAAGGTCAAAGAAAGGAGAACTTGAATGGAGTTTAGATTCCACGTTCATTAAAGTAATGTAATAATGTGTTATTAATGTATTAATATTTTAATATGTATTACTATTTTATTAATATATTATTTTAATAGTGTATTAATGTATTTTAATATGAAATTTTTATTTAATCTTTTAAAAATTGTAAATATATTTAATTTTGAAAAAAATTACCATTTTTTTATATTTATATTTTTTTAAATATTTATTAATAAAATAATATGAATAAATAAATTGTATTTTTAGTTTTTATATGTTTATATTAAATATGTATTTATTAATGGAATAATAGTAATAAATTATATTTTATTTTTTTATTTATTTTTCTATGAAATGTAATAATAGTAATAAACAATATTTTAATTATTTATATATTAATATTTTTTAGATTTTTTTAACGATATATTATATAATTAAAAATATAATTGCTATGGTTATAAATGACCATAACACTCATGTTTGTTTTAATGGTTCGAGAATAAAAAATATATAAAAATTATATATGGATGTATAATAGTCATAGTTTGTATCAGGATGCAATGTATACACTTTATGATCCATGTGTGGTGTACTTAAATGTCCTTATAACAATAATAAATCATCATCAAATTTCAAGTTGATTTTCTATAAATGTCCTGACAAATATAAAGCATCACCTATAAAGTATAAATCAAGTAGATTTGTTATCAATCTCCTTAGAACAATATAACTCATCATCTACAAAGATCCATATGATTTGTTATCAATGCTCTTATAACAAGTATAACTCATTAAATGAATTATTGTCAATGTCCTTAGAACAAGTATAATTCAAGCAAATTTACTATCAAAGTCCTTAGAACAAGTATAATTCAAGCAAATTTACTATCAAAGTCCTTAGAACAAGTTTAATTCATCATCTACAAAGTTCAATATGATTTGCTATAAATGTCTTTAGAACAAGTAAAAATCATCATCTGTAAAGTTAAAGATAAATTGTTATAAATGTCCTTAGAACAAGTATGATTCTAAGTTTCCTTATATGTAATACATCACATCATTAATCAAGTCAAAGTTCCTATCTTTGTGACAAAGGAAAAAATTCACTAGATTTTTTTTTAAAAACTTGGCCAAAACTTCATTTCCTTATTGTGTCAAACATAGGCCAAGATTGTCATGTGACAAAAATAACCCTGCATTGCAATATTATGAACAAAATCAGACGTTGCAACATGATAAACAAAATTGGACGTTGCAACACAACGAACATAGTAGTGTTGCAATGTGATGACTATAATAACGTCACAATTCGACAACCATAGTAACATCACAATGACTCTAACATGGACCTCTCATCATAATCTGACGAACATATCCCCGTCATTGTAATGTGATGAATTTAGCCATATTGTTGCATCGTGATGAACATAGCCTTGCCATTACAATGTGATGAACATAATAATGTTACAATGCGATAAACATAGTAGAGTCACAATCTGAAAAACATAGTAATGTTGCAATGTGTCAATCATATCCCTATCATGTGACGAACATAACCCAACATTGCAATCTGACGAACAAAACTAGACATTGCAACATGGCGAACATAGTAATGTTTAATGTGATGAACATAGTAGCATCACAATATGACAACCATAGTAATGTCACAATGTGTCGAACTTATCCCTATCATTTCAATATGAAAAACATAGCCCCACTGTCGTAATGTGACAAACATTTCTATATTGTCACAATGTGACAAACATAGCCTTGTCATCAAAATGTGACGAACATAACCATATTACCGGAATGTGACGAACATAGCCTCGAATCTCGCAATGTGACGAACATAGCCTTGAATCTCGCAATGTGACAAACATAGCATTGAGTCTTTCAATTTGATAAACATAGTGTCGAGTTTCACAATGTAACAAACATAACCATATTTTCGCAATGTGATGAACATGACTTGCCATAACCATATTGTCGTAATGTGACGAACATAACCATATTGCTGTAATGTCATGAACATGTTTGGCCATAACCACATTATTGCAATGTGACAAACATAACCATATTGTCACAATGTGACAAATATGAATGGCTATAACCGCATTGTCACAATGTGACGAACATAACCATATTGTCACAATGTGCTCAACATGACTGGCCATAACGATATTGTCTCAATTTGGCAAACATAACCATATTGTCACAATGTGGCGTACATAACCATATTGTCGTAATGTTATGCACATAGCCTCGTCATTGCAATGTTATGAACATAACCATATTGTTCGCAACGTGACCAACATAGACTCATCATCACAATGTGATGAACATAATCATATTGCTCACAATGTGTCGAACATAGCCCTATCATCCCAATATGAAAAATATAGCCCCGCTGTCATAATGTGACGAATATTGCCATTTTGTCACAAGGTGATGAACATAGCTTTGTGGTTGCAATGTGACAAACATAACCATATTCCCATAATGTGATGAACATAGCCTCGAATCTCACAATGTGACGAACATAACACCGAGTCTCAGAATGTGATGAACATAACCATATTTTCACAATGTGACGAACATACCACTGAGTCTCACAATGTGATGAACATAACCATATTTTCGAAATGTGACGAACATGACTCGCCATAACCATATTGTCGCAATGAGATGAACATATAACCATGTTGTCACAATGTGATGAACATGACTGGCCATAACCACATTATCAAAATGTGACAAACATAACCATATTGTCGCAATGTGATGAACATGACTGGCCATAACCACATTGTTGTAATGTGATGAGCATAACCATATTGTCACAATGTGATGAACATTATTGGCCATAACCATATTGTCTCAGTGTGACTAACATAGCCTCATCATCACAATGTGATGAACATAACCATATTGTTGCAATGTGACGAAAATTTCCTTGTCGTTCTATGTGATGAACATATCCTCGTTGTCAGGATGTGACACAAATATCCTGTCATCATAATCTCACAAAACATTTCATGTCAACGTAATGTGATGAGCATAGCCCCGTCATCGAAATAAATTTCATGTCATCGCAATGTGATGAATATATGACATTTAATTTCATCACATAGCCATACGACATATGATGAACATATGACATTTACGTTCATCACATAGTTGTTTTTTACTTAAATGTCCTATCATCTTAATGTGATGAACATAGAAGTGTCGTCGCAATATCCCCTTCATCGGTAGTATGTGAAAAACAATGTACTATTATCTCAATGTGATGAACATATCCCCATCATTGTAATGTGATTAAAATATCATGTCATCATAGTGTGACACAAATATCTTATCGTCACAATCTGCTGAACTTAGCCCCTCCCTCGTAATGTGAAGAAAATAACCATATTGTTGCAATATGACAAGCATAACCTCATCATCACATTTCCATCAACATAGCTTCGCTGTCACAATGTTACGCAAATAGCATGTCATCATAATGTGAAAAACAATTCCAAATGTCACTATCTGAATGTCATCTACAGTCTTGATCACCATGGTCACTTATGGACAAAAACTAGAAAACATGGTTAACCATTGTCAACCATGGTCATGGTCAACCAAGGTAAACCATAGTGAAGGTCATCCATAGTGAACACAAACCATAATGAAGGTCTATAGACATTAACCATGGTGAAGGTTTATAGAAGTTAACCATGGTCATGGTCAACCATAAATAACCATGATCATGGTAATCCAAGGTCAACCTCAATTAACTGTGGTCATGGTCAACCAAGATCGACCATAGTGAACCTTTCTTTCCCAAAGTCCACCACGTTCTACCAAACTTAACCATGGGCATGGTCAACGATAGTCAAGCATGGTCATTGTAAACTATTGTATCAATACTTCAATAATGTATTAATAATGTATTAATACTATAATAATATATTTATTAAGGTATTAATACTTTAATAATGTATTATTAAAGTATAAATACTTTTTTAATGTTTTAATTCTTTAATATTAATTTTTTTGTGTATTAATAATATTAATAAATAGATATTTTTAGAGATGCAGAACAATTGTGTGGTGAGCACATGTGTGCAATGCCCTTTCGGTGTAATGGTTTCAACGGCTAGGGTTTATCCCTAGCCGCTCCTCTTTCTTGTGGTCTCTCTGCGTGTGCAAGGCTCAATTGCAGGTCCTTCTCCAATAATGGATGCTTCATCTCCTATTGGTGCTCCTTGCCTTGGTTGCTCTCCTCCAAGCTCTCAATTTGCCATGTCCGATCCCTCTAGTGGGACGTCGTGTCTTTGAGGAAGTACATTATTTCCAAACTAGCTCATATCAACTCCATGACACTCATATGTCATTTTAATGGCCTCTGGCCTCGTCTTGTCGTTCTTCACGATTGGATTTCGAGATCTTGGTTTCCATATTTGAAAGGTGATGTCTTCATTCACCACTATGTTCAAGGTTTTTTCATTGTTGAGTTTGATCTTCATGAAGAAATATATTTGATCTTTAGCTCCGACCCCTAGTTCACAAGTAACTAACAGATTTTCACCAACAGGTGTCCGAAACCTTTGATAGCTCGTATGATGGAAGAACAACAACAGTGGGAAAGGAGCAGTTTGTGGTTGATGAAGCATCCATAGCTGAGTTCACTGGTCTCCCCAGAACAGGCGATTGTTGGTTCAAATCAAATGTACCTTCAAACATTGAATTTAGATCCTACCTACGGCCTCTGCACAAAGATCTTACATGGAAAAAAGACATACCGATGTCTTATCTAGAACCTAAATGGAAATCTCTCCTAAAGGAAATCTTTGTCTATATCACCTGTGAAGGTAGATATAACAGAGTCATGTTCTACCACTTCAAACTTTTAAATCACTTCATAGGGAGATCTCCCATCAATTTACCATTTTACTTGCACAAATCCCTCACAAAAATGGCTAGGCAGGTCAAGGCCAATCCCACTAAGGTGGCAAGTATATTTTCTCATCAAAGACTCATTACTCTCATTGTCAAAGAGTCATTGAAGAAAAGGCAGGTAGATTGGAACTACTTCCTCTTCTAGAATGAATTCCAGACAAATTGGAAACAGGAGGAGAAGGGTAAAAAAGATGCCACTAAGAAGACCATTACTCCTAAAAGCAGTGATAGAAAATGGAAGGGTATCTCACCACCAAGAGATCCGATAGAATCATCCTCTGTTAAAAGGAAAAGAACCAAAAGAAAGTTACAGTTTGAGGATGAATAGACCAAGGACCTTGATGAAGGAAGTAACCCTTTAAACTTACCATATAGTGACTCGGAGCTAGAACAGGATTTAGCAGAGACACAAGGTGATAAATAGGCTGGACAAGTTGCAGAAGATTGTTCCAACTTTCCCTCACCAACTCCCTCAGACACACATATTCCACCATTGGCCAAAGCTTCTTCAAGCAAGCCTAAAGGATCTAAGGAACATAAAATCAATAAACTCCTACAACAAGTCTATGAAATGGAAGTCTTAGAAAGAGTTATTAAAAAGGAAAATACATACTTGAATGAAAGAAATGAAAAACTTTTCAACATGAACCAAAGCCTCAATTAAAAGCATGATAAGATCAAAGACATGAACACGGTGTTGATAAGGGAGAACATGAAGCTGTATAGGCAGCTTAGAATTCTGAGGCTGAAATTAAAAGATTCTCAGTCGCCAACACAGGAGCAAACAGGCTTGGAAACTGTAGCCAACTTAGCTACAACCATGGTAGATATACCACAGTATTCCACACAACAAGTTGAAGTTTGCAGATCTACACGAAGAAGAGCTGCATCATCCAAAAGACCTTGAACACTCAACAAAGCATCAAGGTAATTATTTTTGAAAATTTTGAAGTTTTGACAAAGCAAATTTTTCGGTGGTTTAGGAGAACAGGATGACTGTTCATTAACCACTGAAAGCAGATCTTTCCGTAGTTAATCCACCCATAAGTCTTCTTTGTTAACCACCGATAGCCTGTCACTGCCAGAATGACCGAATTTTTGCCCAGATCGAGATATTTTGAGTTGGAATGGTTTGAAACCTCTTCGAATGGACATTTTTTGAAATATCAAGTCAGATCCAATAGCTATTTTTGATGGATAAGGGAAAGAAGAGGTGTTTCAATCATTTTTGGTACCTTTTTCAAAGGCAGAAAATCAGGGTTTTGCACACCTCAACAAATTCGAATTGTATCTCTTGGGAGAGTCATCACTCAGCCTTGGAAGGCTATTATGCACTGCACAAGGACTATACAAGATATGAAGACCATGAAATGTGGGATTGACCTCATTTTTAGGATCATTCCTTATCTTTTGCAAATTGAATTTTGACTTTCTATCTTTAGCATATCTGATCCATGCTTTTAGGATCTCAAAATTATATTGTAAAGCTATAAAGCTAAAGGTAGAATATGAACTAAAGGTTCGATTTTGAGTTCTATATGCTACTGTTTTGTATGAAAGACACTTTCTTTAATATGTCAGCTTGCAAGCTTCTTTCATTTGTTACTGTCAGACCTTCTTTCATCTTTGTCTATGCTTATGAGTGGAATTAGTTCTTTTGTCTCTGTTTAATGATCCTATGGTAACTGTCATCTTACTTTTGATTATTAAGCAAGAATCACAAGCATCTCTGGCTAGTTTGTTGACCCATCATATATATGGTTTTATGTATGTCTTGGTTAATTGATTAGTTTTCTTATCCATTTGTTATACAAACCTATATGACAATAGCTCTTGAAGGCCTTGTGTTGCATGATTATAGTTAAGACTATCTTGAGAATACAATCCAGAGGTTAAGATATTCATCTTGATCCAAACCTACACCTATTATTGAGAAAATAGTTTCCAAAAAGATTAAGTTACCAGGCATCTCTGACTTACAACATAGGAGAGTTTCCTGGAGTGATAACAAATTGGCGCCGTTGCCGGGGACAGGAGATCAAATCTCAGCTTCCTTGGTAGACGACAAGATCCAGCTTTGATGATAGACAAACCTTGGACATCATTTGGTTGTAATTATCTATTGGGTGACTCCATGAAGGACAAATTCAATGGTGACTCCACAATAATCAAATGTCAAAAGCATTTGCAACTCTTTTGGCTCAGAGGTTTGCACCTCTTGACTTCTCAACAGTTCCTGTTTTCCCACATCCAGTTCCTTCTATAGATTTTTGGGGAGATCACCTTCCAAGATTTGCAGAAAAGAAAGAAGATAATCCTTCAGATCATCTCATCAGATTTCATCAATGCATGGTTCAGCTGGATATATATCATGAGGATGTGATCATGAAGATGTTTGTCTTCTCATTATAAGGATATGCTCATGAATGGTATCAATCTTTACCTCCTTCTATCATATCTTCTTTAAAAGAGTTTCATAAAGTATTCCATCATCGATGTGAAAGGTATTTTGCTCAGGAAATTCTTCTTGAGGGTTGTTGTGAAGAATTTCATTCATACATTCAAAATGTTTATTCTTTTAGTTGTGAACATGAAATTCTTTCTATTATTGTTGTTCAAGAGGAAGATCTTCAAGATAGAGTTGATGTGAATATTGATGATTGTGTGACCAAAGATTCTCAGGATTGTTCTTCTTATGTCATAGGGTAGGGGAAGAAGAAGATGAATTTTCAGCTGAAAGTCTCTTTAAAGAATGTTGTGATGAATTTGAAAAGCATGTTTAGCAGGAAGTAGGTGATTCTTCTGTTTGGAGAGATGAAATTTATGTTTTTAAGGAAGATATTCATGATACAAATGGTTATAATGAGAATTATATATCTGTAGATGCATAAGATATTATCTCTGTTGCACATGTTGCCTTTGATTTGTATGAAGAATCAGTTATAAAAGAGTAGATTACATATGGAAATAGTCCTAGATCAGATCGGGAACATCATGGAACTAATACAGGAAAGAAACTTTTTGACTTTAAACAACAAGGTATTGTCATACATAAATTTTATGATCCAATTTCTATATGGATGGACTCATGATTTTCAGTAATGTCATATATTACAGAGTTTGGCATCATGGTTTGCAGCAGTGAACCTGAGATGGTTGCAGTTCTCTTGTGGTATCTTTTGTTCTCCTTCCATGTTCTTTGTTGTATACATAAAGATGGGTCAAGCAATTTGCTGCTTGAATTATTTTTCTGGAAATTTGTATATACCTGAAACATGTATTTGCAACAGTTAGAGTAGGGTAGTATAGAAAAATAAACTCATGGGTGAGTATTTCAAATTTGCACAATGCATGAAATTTGCATTTAGCATTATGGTTTTGGTTTCAAAATAAAAATTCCATCCCCAATGGATATAATGTAATTTTGACAGAGGTATTTTAACTTCAAAAGGTGAGAAGAGTTATGGGAGTTTGAATAAAAATTGCAGAGGTATGGTGACATCATTTGAGACTCCATAGCCCAATGGAAACACTAGCAGATAGTTTTTGGTTTTATTTTTCAGGAAAGGCATTGGTTCTGTGGTTCTTGAAGCCTCACAGGGAGGC
>ML777723.1:1573199-1605311 GCA_009831015.1 Picea engelmannii
TTTTAGGTGATAGATTGTGGTCCAAAATTTATTTCTAAATTTTTGTAGGTAGGTTAGAGAGTCTATTTTCTGTCAATAAACTCAGAAAGAACTTTTGATTTGGTTTGGTCAAGCAAAAGATAGAATCTCAGGTTTCGGTGGTTCAGGCGAGCCTGAAACACACTCATTAACCACTGAGAGCCTTTGTTCTTGATAGTTAAGAGGGAAAAGCAAAATCTAAGCTAACTACCGAAAATATTTCAATGGGAAAAATGAAAAGCCCGTGCCTTCGCACAAGCCAGTTGTCAATTGGTGCAATCATGAAGATATAACCTCTGAAAGTCCATGGAGGTGGTAAGGTATGCATGTTCTTGTTGTATCTATCCGAAGATTGATACCCTGTTGTCCTTTTAACTACATTTGTCATTTCAAAAATTAAGGCTCGACAAAGGCATAGAAACTCATGTGTGTTTCCCGACTAACATAAATGATTAGTCATGTAGCCCCTCACTATCTCCAGTCACGAGGACACAGATCCATTATGACCCCGATTAATCTCTGATTTGATCTCCATTTATTATCAATTCGAATTCGGGAGTCATTGTGATAGTCTTGAGCCCATGATTTCATCAAGAAAACACATATCCAGATACCATAATCCCGCTTTTTATGGTGATTTCCGAGTGCAGTTTGAGTTCAGTAGATCGTTATCAAGCCAATTATCATACCAATCAAGCTAAGTCGAGTTATCAGGTAGTTCAAATACCATATTGTTTCAATTTAATTATACATCTCACCTAAACTCGAAATTTTTGGCTTGTATTCAGTCAGTCTGTTGCCTAAATTCGGTTAGTGATTGAGCTTTGTGATCATAACTTTGAGTAACCCTGTCTCGTTTATTTTTCTCTGAGTCATACTCCCTATCACCCTAAGTCATAGAGTCTTTGTCTCTCTGGCACAAAGTTTTTCCTAAATTGCAAGTACAGTCAACATTTACTAAATGTCGAAAGCAGGGCCAGTTCTAAGGGCTGAATTGGATAGAGTTTGGTACCTTGAGGCACACCCTGAGGTGGCTGATTTCTTCAAGAAAACTGGAGTCTATACGTATTGTGAAAAACTGGCAAATTTTCACCAACAAGTGTCCGAAACCTATGCTAGCTCGTATGATGGAAGAACAACAACAGTGGGAAAGGAACAGTTTGTGGTTGATGAAGCAGACATAGCTGAGTTCACTGGTCTCCCTAGAACAAACGATTGTTGGTTCAAATCAAATGTACCTTCAAACATTGAATCTAGATCCTATCTACAGCCTTTGCACAAAGATATTACATGGAAAAAAGACATACCAATGTCTTATCTAGAACCTAAATGGAAATCTCTCCTGAAGGAAATCTTTGTCTATATCACCTGTGAAGGTAGACATAACAGAGTCATGTTCTACCACTTCCAACTTTTAAATCACTTCACAGGGAGATCTCCCATCAATTTACCGTTTTGCTTGCACAAAGCCCTCACAAAAATGGCTAGGCAGGTCAAGGACAAGCCCACTAAGGTGGCAAGTAGATTGTCTCATCAAGGACTCATTACTCTCATTGTCAAAGAGTCATTGAAGAAAAGGCAGGTAGATTGGAACTACTTGCTCTTCTGGAATGAATTCCGGACTGATTGGCAACATGAGGAGCAGGGTAAAAAAGTTTCCACTAAGAAGACCATTACTCCTAAAAGCAGTCATAGAAAGTAGAAGGGTATCTCACCACCAAGAGATCCGATAGAATCATCCTCTGTTAAAAGAAAAAGAACCAAAAGAAAGTTACAGTTGTAGGGTGAACAAACCAAGGACCTTGCTAAAGGAAGTAACCCTTTAAACTTACCATATAGTGACTCAGAGCCAGAACAAGAGTTATCAGAGACGCAAGGTGATGAACAGGATGGACAAGTTGCAAAATATTGTTCCAAATTTCCCTCACCAACTCCCTCAGAGGCACACAGTCCACCATTGGCAAAAGATTCTTCAAGCAAGCCTAAAGCATATAAGGCACGGAAAATCAATAAACTTCTGCAACAAGTCTATGAAATCCAAGTCTTAGAAAGAGTGATTAAAAAAGAAAATACAGACTTGACTGAAAGAAATGCATAAATTTTCAACATGAACCAAAGCCTCAAAGAAAATCATGATAAGATCAAAGACAGGAACATGGTGTTGATAAGGGAGAACATGTAGCTGTACAGGCAGCTTAGAATTTTGAGGTTGAAATTAAAAGATTCTCAATCGCCAACATAGGATAAAATGGCTTGGAAACTCTAGCCAACTTAGCTACAACCATGGTAGATATACCACAGTCTTCCACATAGCAAGTTGATGTTAGCAGATCTACACGATTTAGAGCTACATCGTCCAAAAGACCTTGAACACTCAGCAAAGCATTAAGGTAATTATTTTTGCAAATTTTGAAGTTTGGACAAAGAAAAGTTTTCGGTGGTTTAGGCAAAAATAGGACGACTTTTCATTAACCACCAAAAGTAGAGATTTCAGTAGTTAATCCACCCAGAAGTTTTCTATGTTAACCACCGAAAGCCTATCACTGCCAGAATGACTGAATTTTTTCCCAGACAAGGATTTTTTGAGTTGGAATGGTTTAAAACCTCTTCGAATGGACATTTGTTGAATTATCAAGTAAGACCCAATAGCTATTTTTGATGGATAAGGGAAAGAAGAGGCGTTTCAATAATTTTTGGTACCTTTTTCAAAGGCAGAAAATCAGGGTTTTGCACACCTCAACAAATTCGAATTGTATCTCTTGGGAGAGTCATCACTCAACCTTGGAAGGCTATTATACACCACACAAGGACTCTACAAGATATGAATACCATGAAA
Source organism: Picea engelmannii (assembly GCA_009831015.1). NCBI lineage: Eukaryota > Viridiplantae > Streptophyta > Pinopsida > Pinales > Pinaceae > Picea > Picea engelmannii. Next base: position 1,576,054 of record ML777723.1, read on the forward strand.
TGTGGGATTGACCTCATTTTGAGGATCATTCCTTATCTTTTACAAACTGAATTTTGACTTTCTATCTTTAGCATATCTGATCCATGCTTTTAGGATCTCAAAACTATATTGTAAAGCTATAAAGATAAAGTAGAAGATGAACCAAAGGTTCAATTTTGAGTTCTATATGCTACTGTTTTGTATGAAAGACACTTTCTTTAATATATCAGCTTGCAAGCTTCTTTCATTTGTTACTGTCAGACCTTCTTTCATCTTTGTCTATGCTTATGAGTGGAATTAGTTCGTTTGTCTCTGTTTAATGATCCTATGGTAATTGTCATCTTAATTTTGATTGTTAAGCAAGAATCACAAGCATCTCTGTCTAGTTTGTTGACCCATCATATATATGGTTTTATGTATGTCTTGGTTAATTGATTAGTTTTCTTATCCATTTGTTATACAAACCTATCTGACAATAGCTCTTGAAGGCCTTGTGTTGCATGATTATAGTTAAGACTGTCTTGAGAATACAATCTAGAGGTTAATATATTCATCTTGATACAAACCTACACCTATTATTGAGAAAATAGTTTCCAAAAAGATTAAGTTACCAGGCATCTCTGACTTATAGCCTAGGAGAGTTTCCTGTAGTGATAACAAGATTCACTAGTTTTGAGAAAAGTTAGGCAGGATCACCCCAACTTCATCCCTCTGACAAGTTGGGTAGACGAGGTTATCAAAGTTGAAGCATTATCAGTTCAAGATAAGGTACCTGAGAGTCTGGTTCAGGAAAAGCATGAATTTTTACATCAAGACAATCCAGGAATCATAGGCATCTCAAATGCCCCAACATCGTCAAATGAAGACTGGATGGAAGTCAAAAATAAGAAGAAAACACATGTACCCACAAATCCAGTGGTCAAACAAAGTTAGGCTCACAGGTCAACTAAAAAGGCGAGCTCTTCCCCAACAAGATAATTTAGATGTAGTGTCTTTTCACTCTTATTTTGAGAGTCTTTTTGCTAGTGTATACAGTAAAGTTGTTCTATGTGAAGTTGTCATCTGATTATTTGAAACAATTATTCGTAGCTTGTAGGAGTGGTTCAATTGAGGCCATGGATTGACCTGAATTTTGAAAGACTTTGTAGCCTCTCAGGAGTTTTAACTCCACCATTTTTTTATAATTCAAATTTCCTAGTTTATATATATATATAATTAATAATGTATTTATTAATATATTATTACTTTAATAATGTATTATTTATGCATTACTTTATTAGAGTATTAATACTTTAACAATGTGTTAATGTATTAATTAATTGATAAATTACATTATTAATGTATTAGTACTTAACTATCTTACATTATACATTAATTTATTAGTTAATTAATACATTACATTATTAATGTATCAATTAATTAATAGGTTATATTACACATTAATGTAAATTTGTACTTTAATTTATACATTCTATTAATGTTTTATTAATATCTTACTACTTTATGAAAGTATTGTTTTATTTGTTTATTGATATTTTATTCATGTCTTAATGTCTTAATATCTTAGTAATGTTTTTTTTATTAAAAATGTAATAACATGTATTAATTAATAAAATAAATACATTTCAATGTAGTTTAATGTATCAATGTTATTCATAGTCATGACCATAAGAAATCATGATCATGATCGACCATAGTCAACCATAGTAATTTTCCATAAATATATTAATAATTTAATAATGTATTATTTATGCATTATTTTATGAGTGTATCAATACTTTAACAATATATTAATGTGTTTATTAATTAATAAATAACAGTATTAATGTATTAGTACTTTAATATGTTACATTATACATTAATGTATTAATTAATTAATACATTACATTATTAATGTATCAATTATAAAATTAATAAGTTCCACTATACTTTAATGCAAATTTATACTTTAATTTATACATTATATGAATGCTATAATATATTAATGCTTTGTCAATGTCTTACTACTTTATTAATGTATTATTTTATTTGATTATTAATACTTTATTAATGTCTTAATACTTTAGTAATGTATTTATTAAAAATGTATCCATATATTACTCAATTAAATTAATGGGTTTGTATACTTTAATGTATCAATGACATTATTACTACTTTAATAATATATTTATTAAACTATTACCTCTTTAATAATGTATTTATTAATGTATTCTTACTTTAATAATGTATTCTTAATGTATTACTTTAGTAGAGTATAAATAATTTAGTAATGTATTTCTTAATAATGCATTACTATATTAATATTTTAATAATGTTTTACTAAATATATTAACTTCAATGTATTACTACTTTATTAATGTATTATTTTGTTAGTGTCTTAATACATTAGCAAGTGTATTTATTAACCTATTTAATGTATTTATTGATGTATTCAATATATTAGTGCTTGCTATTGATGTATTTAATATATTAGTAATGTATGCATCGATGTATTTATTAGTGCATTAATACTTTAGTAATGTATTTGTTGATATATTTATCAGTGCATTAATACTTTAGTATGTATTTAGTAGTTCATTAATACTTTAGTATGCATTTCTTAATGCATTTAATTTTTTAATGTATTTATTGATGTATTTAATGTATTACTTTATTAGTGTATTAATACTTTAGCAATATATAAATTACCAATGTATTAATGTATTAATTAATTAACACATTACATTATTAATGTATCAATCAATTAATAAGTTAATAATGTAAATTAATACATTAGTTTATACATTATTATTATATATTAAATTTATACATTATTATTATTATATATTATAGGGTAATAATTAATTAATACAGTAATGGTCATCCCTAAGGTATGTCGAGCGTCAACTTGCAACAACCACTTTATAAAAGTGACTGATATACGTCGATCAGTGCCATTAATTTGAAATGGTGGAAAATGGCACCTATCGGTGCATATCAACCACTTTTATAAAGTGGTTGTTGCTAGTTATTATAAGTATTATGTTTAAAGATTAGCTAGTTTTTATATTTAAGCATAAGGTATGTAAAATTAGTTTTGTGTTTAATATGGAGTTGACATGTTTTTAAGATTAAAGGTAATATATAATTTTTAAAAGAAATTTTTTCCCTCATTAAGAGTATAGCCTTCATGTACAAGAACAAGATAAACAACATTGAAGTTAATAGGCCTTATAAAATTACCAACTCCATTCAAAACCACCCATGGCTCAAAGAGGCTCCATTCAAAACCACATGTGGATCAAAAGGGATTGGCATAAATATGCTAGGTCTTGGTTAAACCATTGGAAATCAAGGAAGAAATTGTTTTGTGATAAATAATTAAAGGATAAAAAAAAATTAAGATATTATAACAAGATGATCAACCCTAATAAATAAGATCAAAAGTATCTCTTTATTTTAGTTGCTGGGATCACGAGGCCCACAATACAAAAGTTAATCAACCAGAGAAAAAAGAGATATAACATCACACACAACACAACATAACGAAATGGGGGCAATGGTATTCTTTATTTCTCGACCAAATGGAGAAATGGTTTGCAAGTCTCAAGAAGCTCCTCATGGGATTCTACATTTAACTAGGAGAGATCTCAAGCATTCTCAGGCATATAGAAAGCCAAACACTTGAGAAATATCCAAATGAATGTAACGACAAGGGTATGGGTTGTCACAACCCAATAATGTCCACCTTTACAATAATTTCCTGATACCCTGCCCAACGAATCAAACATCACTCCTACAAGCTAATAGAAGTCAAACACCACTACAATGTCTCTAACAATAATGGTTGCATGAAAATGTATGCACATTTTTCTTTAATCTGGACCACTCCATCTCCACTGAATCAACATAACCACAAGTTAAAAAGAACGACATTTTATAGACTAGGCCTCTCCATAGTTAGAGAAGAAATCAAGAGGAATGGATGCACCCTAGATAACCTATTGAAAACTGCACTAAAACTACACCTAAAATTAGCTCAAATCATCCCTCGTGACCTATGGAAAATAATCGACACGATAACTTCTCTAAAGGCCGATAATGAGAGCTGTCAGACACGCACCAAGAAAAATGTGAAGCTAGAACGATTAAGAAAAAACAACAACACTAGTAACAATAGTACCAACGTGAATAAAGTCGTTAACCTATCCTCACATGAAGTGGACAAGGCCAAGTTGATCGTTCTTAAAAAAATGTCTGAACTTTGCGGTCTCCTAGCCCTCCTCCATTCTAGTTGACAGTATAATGTTTTGCATAAGAAATAGTATAAAAAAACTAACTAATGAAGACAATAACTATATTAGACAACATTGCATTGTTATCTTTGTTAAATATAATGTAACCTCAACAGTCTGACTGTACACTGCCAGTTGTCCTGGCCAACTGTACTATCATTTCTTGATTTGCTTGAGCTTATTTAGCTCAGTTAGTTTCCCTTTTCTATTGTACTCTTTTCCTAATATACTGAATATACTGAATTCTATTTCTTCTCTACTCTTTATCTATATTCTTTGCTTCACATTTTATCATGGTATCAGAGCATTAGCAGTAGGCCTCTTCACACAATCTGGAGAGAAACCTGATCCTCAACAGCGCAAAGATTACACTATGAACGAGAGCATAGGATGAAAGATTCTTCACAAAGCCTAGAGAGAACTCCATAGTCTACCATCCGCTCAAAAGATCATCACATAAAGAACACATGAGGAAGCAGAGCGCAATATGCTCAAAAGATTGAGGATTCAGAGCTGTAGAAGGAAGAAACATTTGAAGAATTCAAAGAAATTCTTTCAAATTCATGAAAGATTGTTGCAGAAGGCATAAACATCTAAAGATCTCATGAAATTCTATCAAATTCGTGAAATATTTTTGCAGAGGGTAGAAACATTTAAAGAATTCGTGAAATTCTTTCAAATTCGTGAATGATTCACGAATTTCCTGCTTCAGGAGAAACACTTTGTAGAAGCAGCAAAGAACACACTAAAGAAGCAAAGGATAGACATACACAACCGTAAGATCGGTCTTGCTAACAGATCTGAGGCATTAATCAAGTTCAGAAAGGACGAGGAGAGCACAGAAAAGGAAAAAGATTTTTAGCCGTCAGACTTTGCACAGAGGACCGATAGCTGTCAGATCCAGGAAAAGTGCATGAGGTTCAGTCTTGTGAAGCACACAGGAGAATAGATGAATCACGAAATCCCGAAATCGAGGGGTGAAATTTCAGCATTTCAAAGTTCAGGACTTGGAGCAACAAGGGGTTGTGAAGTCACTGCGTTGCAAAGTCCCAATTCACGAAATCCTGAAGGAATCCAGAATGTTGGATTTGGAGCATGATGGCTTGAAAGCCACTAGATCAAAGAAAAGGAAGAAATATCTGAATCGTCAGATCTAGCACTAAGGTCCGTGAGCCGTCGGATCCAGGAAAGGTGTGTGAGGTTTAAACTTCATCTCAGCAAAAGGAAGTGGAGTCCTTCGACTTTGCAATCCGCGAAATCCTGAAAGGATCGTGAGCCGTCCATTTTGCAGGACAACTGTCAAAGATCTACATCTACCGAGACTTTGGGTACCAGAAGATCAAGGAAGAAGAGTCGGGAGACAAGAATTCTTGGCTCACGAATTCTCAAAAACATTGTGACCATCCACAAGGAGGACACGTGGCATCATTCAAGGTTTCGAGGAAATCCCCGAAAGGAGCATTTCATCATTTCAGCTACCACAAAGGGTAAGAGTTCGAGACTCTTGATCCATGAAATCCCGAAAAGATCTGAGCCATCAGATCAGGGGAGGCTCACAGCCGTTGATCTCCCGTAGGAGTGGAGTTTCAACATTTTGGAATTCGGTACTTCGTTATTTTGGATACCGGAAGTTCGAAGGGTTAGGAATTGGAGCAACAATATTCACGAAGTTCTGAAACGCGAAATCCCGAAAAGGCGTTCGAGAAGGATAGACGCCAGGATATTTCGGGTTTCGACATATTGAGGAACAGAGAACCGACGAAGTGCTTGCATCAAAATTCCCTGAATCGTAAAAAGTCAGCAGCGCTTGAACGATTAGGCACATGGTCACTGGTCATGGTCACATAGACGAAGGCTAAGGGCCAATACAAGACCATTAAGATTTTTTTTTAGCGTTTCAGTGATCGGGAGTTGGGGAGACAAGAAATCGAAGACTCGTATACAAGATTCTCAAAATCCCAAAGTGCGAAAGGCCGAAGCCAGACTCGCGAAGTCGAGACTCGCGAAATCCTGAATCGCGAAGTTTCGAAGTCACTGCAAGAAATTAGTTTACGCGCAGGAAATAGGTAAATACAAAATTTTCTAACAATTTTTTTTCTGTTTTGGTAAAATTCTTTAAAGATGGCCATGTCTAGCAATTTAGGACCAACTCAAGTTCTGATTCTTCTTGGAAAGAATTATGAGTTTTGGTTTCTTCGAATGAGATCCTTCTTGCAAGCACAGAGTGATGGGATCCAGTGGATCTTGGATATGTGGAACCAGATCCAACAGACCTTTCCTCCATGATGAACCAACAGAAAATTGCTCAGGCAACACAGAGGAACATAGAGAATAAAGCCAAATTCTGGATTCAAAATTCAGTGGATGACTCGATTTTCTCAAAAATCACAGGCGCTGGTAATTCAAAACAGGCTTGGGACATCCTTAAATTTTCCTACCAAGGAAATGACAGGTCAAAATAGTCAAACTGCAGACCTTGAGGACGCAATTTGAGACTTTAAGAATGATAGGGTCTGAAAATGTGGATCATTTTATGACCAGAGTCATGGGAATTTTGAACCAGATTAGATTGACTGGTGAAGCCATCATTGATCAACGCATTGTTGAGAAAGTCCTCAGAAGTTTACCAAAGAAATTTGAAATGGTTGTTACAACAATCCTTGAATCCAAGGATCTGTCACATTTTTCAACAAATGAACTAATTGGTTCCCTGGTGACACATGAGACTAGATTGCATCTCACAGATGAGTCAATCGCCAATGCCTTCAAAACTCAATTCTCCTTCAACAGAGGGAGAGGCAAAGGAGAGGAAGAGGTCACCAAGGACGAGGGAGTAATACAAGTAACCAACACTCAAGTGGAGGTAACATACAACATAACCATAATCAAAATTTCCAAGGTCACAGACAACAACACCAGAATTAGAATTTCCAGCCTCAAAGAGGCAGAGGGAGAAGATCAAATGAAAAATCAAGCATACAGTGCTATTACTGCAAAAAGTATGGGCACTATGAATCTGAATGTAGGAAGAAACAAGCAGATTAGATCGCAGGCATAACACATGTGTCAAATCATACGGGAGAAACCTCAGAAGGTATGTTTCTGTCATGTCACAAGACCGAAGAACAACCTAAATATCTCTGGTTGCTAGATAGTGGATGCAACAATCACATGACAGGTAGAAAAAATTTACTTTCATGCATTGATTCTTCAATCTCATCTAATATTACACTTGGAAATGATTCCTTAGTAAAAGTTCAAGGGAAAGGAACTGTACCTATTCTTACTAAACAAAATGTAAAGAAGAACATAAACAATGTTTATCATGTTCCATATATGAAACATAATCTGCTAAGTGTAGGACAACTCATTGAACATGGTTATAAGGTACTTTTTGAGGGAGCATCTTGCAGGATATATGATAAATCCCCTTGCAGAAAATTGATTTCTAAAATCCACATGACTCAAAACAGGATATTTGCCCTGACCCTCAGAACTGCAAATATGATCCAAACATATGCAGAAAGTGCATCAACCCCCAATGAAACTATGGTTTGGCATAAAATATTTGGACATATACCCTTTCAGAGTCTCAGTTTTCTACAGAAGCACTCCATGGTCAAAGGTTTCCCTATCATCAAAGAGAAAAATTCCCCATGTGAGTCTTGCATACTTGGAAAACATAAGAGAACTAGTTTTCCACAGTCCTCCACTCAAGCCAAACAACATATCGAACTTGTTCACACTAACCTATGTAGACCAATGCAAACAGAGTCCATAGGTGGTAGCTTTTATTTTCTAACATTTATTGATGAGTTTAGCAGGAAAATATGGATCTATTTTCTTAGACACAAGTCTGAAACTTTTGCAAAATTCAAAGAATTCAAAGAAAAAGCTGAAAAACAGAGTGGCAAATATATAAAATCTCTCAGGTCCGATGGAGGAGGCGAATACAACTCCAATGAATTTGAAAATTTCTGAAAATCACAAGGCATTATCATGCAAACTACAGCCAGGTATACTCCACAACATAATGGAGTGGCTGAAAGGAAAAATCAGATAATAATGAACATGGCAAGAAGCCTACTCAAAGAGAAAAGTTTGTCAAATAATTTTTGGGCTGAACCAGTAGCATGCTCAACTTATCTCTTGAATAGATCTCCAACCACAAGTCTAAATATGAAAGTCCCTCAAGAATCATGGAGTGGGACAAAGCTAAATGTTGCGCATCTAAGGACATTGGGATGCATAGCATATGCTCACATACCTTTAGAATTAAGGAAGAAACTGGATGATAGAAGTGAGAAATGTATCTTTACTGGATATAGTGAAACATCTAAATCTTGTAGACTTTATAATCCAATCTCAAAGAAACTAATTCTTAACAGAGATGTAAAATTTCTGGAAAATCAACTCTAGAACGAATTTGAAAATTATCAAATGGACAGTCAAAATCCATTGCTGCCCAATTCTGAAAACACAGAAAATTCAACATGCTCTTCCAAGATTGCAGGTACAAGGACAACCTGAAAATTCTTAGGATAACTCAACTTCAAGAAGAGACTCATCCTCTGAACTTCAAAATCAGAGAACTCGAAGTTTGAGAGAAATCCATCAGCAGTTGGATGACATTGAACAACACAATCTTTTTGCATTAATGTCATGTCAACCTACATCTTTTAAAGAAGCAACTAAGGAGCCACATTGGGTTCAAGCCATGAACCAAGAGATTGACTCCATTGAGAAGAATAAGACATGGGATCTTGTTCATTTTCCCAGACACAAGAAGAGTATTGGTGTCAAGTGGGTTTACAAAACTAAACTAAATGAAAAAGGGCAGATTGAAAAACACCAGACAAGACTTGTTGCCAAAGGATTCTCACAACAACCAGGTACTGATTATGGTGAAATTTTTTCTCCAGTAGAAAGATTAGACACTGTAAGGACTCTATTGGCCATAGAAACCTAACACAAGTGGCAAGTATACCAGATGGATGTCAAGTCATCTTTCCCAAATGGTTTCTTAGAAGAAGAAGTTTATGTTGATCAACCACCTGGATTTGAATTCCAAGAGCAGCCAACCAAATTATATCAGTTGAAGAAAGCCTTGTATGGATTAAAGCAAGCTCCAAGAGCTTGGTACAACAAAATTGACACTTACCTGACCAAAAATGGTTTCAACAGAAGCCAAAATGAGCCAACTCTTTACACCAAAATAGATCAACACAGTAAAATTTTGATTGTATGTTTATATGTTGATGACATGATATATACTAGAAATCTTGAATTAACCAATTTTAAACATGCCATGCAATCTGAGTTTGAGATGAAAGATCTTGGCATAATGAAATATTTTTTGGGGATTGAGGTTGATCAATGAACCAAAGGAATTTTTGTTTGTCAGAAAAACTATGCAGTAGACATCATCAAAAGATTTTGCATGGAAGAATGCAATCCAACAGAAACCCCTATACCCCTAGGCACAAAATTGAGAAAGAAAGATGAAGGCCCTACAGTGGACCCTACCCTGTACAAAAGTTTAGTAGGCATTTTGTTGTATCTTACAAAAACTAGGCCTGATATTATGTATACAACCAACCTTGTTTCCAGATGCATGAAATCCCCCAAAGATTCTCACTGGAAGATGGGGAAATGAATTCTGAGATATGTTGCAGGAACTCTCAATTTTGGCTTATGGTACACTAAATCTGATGATCATCATCTCTCTGGTTACACAGACAGTGATTTTGCAGGGAGCCTAGATGACAGGAAAAGCACCTCAAGACATGTTTTTCACCTGGGCATGAACCTGATTTCATGGGTATCAAAGAAGCAACCAATTGTATCAATATATTCTACAGAGGCAGAGTATGTCGTTGCCACCTCAGCTTCCTATCAAGCTGTGTGGCTGAGAAGAATATTGATATATATGTCACATACAGAAAAGGATCCAACTCCTATCTTCTGTGACAACACCTCAACAATTGCTCTATCCAAAAATCATGTGTTTCACAAGAAAAGCAAACATATTGACACTCGCTTTCACTTCATCCGTGAGCTAGTCAATAATGGTGATATTGCACTTCAATTCTGTGGCTCTCGAGATTAGCTTGCAGATATCTTCACAAAGCCACTAGGAAAATCCATTTTTGATTTTCAGAGACAAAAATTGGGCATCATCAGTGTTGATGTTTGTAACTATTGAGTTTAAGAGGGAGTGTTAAATATAATGTAACCTCAACACTCTGACTGTACACTGCCAGCCGTCCTGGCCAGCTGTACTATCATTTCTTGATTTGCTTGAGCCTATTTAGCTCAGCTAGTTTCCCTTTTCTATGGTACTCTTTTCCTAATATACCGAATATACTGAATTGTATTTATACTCTTCTCTTTCTTTGTATTCTTTGCTTCACATTTTATCAACCTTCAGAAGATCAAAACCTATAAAAAGAAATATTAGCAAAGAAGAATGCTTAACCCTAAGAAATATCAGAAACAATGTAGACTTAGAAATACTTAGGGCAGATAAAGGTGGAGACATAGTGGTTATGATTCAATAATATTATAACATGAAAATGATCGAACACCTATCCTAAAGTGGTAGCTATATAAATATTTATAGTAACCCTATTGCAAAGATTATAAGAGAGGTAAAGAAAGCTATTAATGACTCTAGATTAGATGAAAGAAAAAAACAATGATTACTCCTGAGTAGTGACATTACCCCTAAGATTTATGGTTTACAAAAATTCACAAAAATTGAATTCCTCTTAGACCTATATTTAATGCAATTGGCTCACCCACCTATGAGCTAGAAAAACATGTAGAAAATATATGTCTCCTTAGTATGCCATATAAACTCCTTCATAAAGGACATGTTATCCCCTAGCCTTGAGATAACTAAGGAGATCATGTATTGAGGCCCACAGGTACTAGAAATGGAGTATATAGAGCTAGGCGACTTGAGCATGGCCTCATAGGGCCCCTCTTTTCTTTAGTGAAGTCCATTTATCACCATCAACAATATCCATCCCACTAGCATGGTCCTAAAGTAACAATGAGTCTTTCTCCATGAGGTAATGATTCTGAGTATCATGGTATGTATCACTCCTATTTTTGAAGCACTTGAATATGTTGTATTGAATCCTTCTTCATTTCATGGCCTTTGCTCGGAAATTATACTCTTTGCTGCATTCATACCTAGAAGGGTGACATGGTTCCCTAGTAAGTTGATTTCCCTTTAGGATGGGTTTCCACTTGGTGGATCTGTGAAAAGTCATCGTCCATTCCTTCCATACTTACTAGTTTCCATCTTTATTCTTGTCATCTCTCCTATCCTTGTTTGGGCATTGGGATTGGCTAGACTAGGAAAGTTTGTACCTTACCTCGTGGGACGAAGGGGCTAAAGACCCAAAGGGTAAAATTAGTTGGAAAGAGTTAAAATCCAATGTTGAAACCTTCGATATGCTTTGCCCAGGGATCCCCCATAATGCAGTGAAAATATTCTCAGTAAGAAAAGGGGACCCATAAGATAACATAAACACTCAAGGTATTAGTTGATGGATAGGGGGTCTCATCAGGAGAATACCTATTATGACCATGAGAATGTAGCGGTATGACACTACTACCTATATGGTCACCAATATAGGGTATTTTCTCTTGGTGGCATAGCTAAGAGAAAGGGGGTCTCATCATGAGCCAACCTTCCCATTTACATGAAATGTTTGTGGATAACACTGTCGTCTCTGGTCATCAATCTAGGACAGTGGACCTCCAATATTCGCTTGAACACAAGAGAAAAAGATAAAAGGAAATAAAGCTAAGAGTAAAAGGCAATGAATGGGCTAGGAAACAATTGCATTTATGACAAGGTGCAACTCTCCCTCTACAAAGGAACCGAAAAGTAAGACTTTACATTTCCTTGTTATTACATGCACCCCATTCCCAAATACTTACCCCATGCCACCTCATACACTTACATGACTTGGACTAGATCCCACCTGGGAAACACCCCAAACTTAAGAGAGGTTATCCCAATAGGACACTTTGAGACTTGCTCCAAACATAAATTGTCAAATTGCATAATGTATTTGAGCATTTGTCTGGGTTATGGGGGGTTTGATGCACATGTTTGGGTAATTTCATTATTGGATGTGATTTACATGCTATGATACTTGTGGCTTATGAACCCTTTGAGGGCGTACTTTTTTTGTTGTAGGACCTTTTTCGGTGGATAGTTACACATGAGGGAATGATTATCTCGGACCTTCATGGGGGCTTAAAGCCCATATATGGATGTTGAAACCTGAGCCAAGGGTAAGAATAAATTAAAGACTTGCACTGGGAGAAAGAAGGACGTTGCCTTTGAAGGAACCCTGATATACCTAGACCTAGTTGACCTTGCTCTTCACAGGTGGACGTTAGCCCTTTAGGGCCCTAGACATCACCATCATATCCCTAGACGTCAACCAAAGCTAGGGTTTCATTTTTGGAGGCATTTATGAGCCTGGTGGCACATGTGGGCATTATTTGGGTCCTCTGGAGGCCAAGCACTCCACTTTTTCAGCTCAATGTTTCACTTATGGGGCTCAACGTCACCCGAGAAGGATATGGCCTCATCCTCGAAGGTGTTTCTAGATGAAAATTAATTTTTGTTATGTCAAAATTGAATTTTGTTGTAATTTGGCGAGGTCGACCTTGTTTTTGACCTAAAAATTAATTAAAGGTCAAAATTTTGTACAAATGAACATAAAGTACTCTTATTTTCACATCAGAACTTGTCATTTGAGACAAGAGGTCTGAAATTTGTGCCTTATTAGGTTTATTGGATGAAATTGTAAGGCACCACTCTTGTTTAAGGCTCATGTTTTGCAACTTGGATCAATTTTGGAAGTTTTATGGTGATGTTGCATGGTATTCTCATGATTATTCTTGGTGCAAGTAAGTAAAATATGCATTTTGTCATCTATTGAATGGTTTATTGTATGGTTTTATTTTATCATACAAGATTATGAAATTGTATGGTGTATTTAATTCTTGAAGTAAGAAACTTAAGTTGCTACTTTCTTACTTTTTTATTTTCCAAGCTTTTCATTGGATTGATCTAGTATGATCTGGATTATTTTCGGCACGAAATGAGAGCAGAGATATAATAAAGAAATGCATAGAGATATTGCATATATTAAATAATATAACATAAATGTATCACATATGCAACCATAAACACAGATATACAGTAATACACAATTTCTATTAATCAGAGAAATGTACAAAGACTGTAAAAATACAGAGTGAAAGACTCACTAGAATGGTGGCATCTTATCTCTGAGAAGAGATGTGACGACTACTCGCATTCGCAAGAAGATGATTACAATGAGACTCTGAAGGCCCTTTTAAAATAAATAGGGATTCCAAAATTCCTATACATCCAAAAACCTAACCCTAGGAGATGAAGCGCCAAAAGTCATGTGGGCTCCGTTTGGGTAAGTGAGTACATCAACTTCCCGGGGTCATAACTTTTGCATACGATCTCTGTTTTAGGTGTGTGATAACTCGTTGGAAAGGTATTGTCGAGGAGATTCATTTTTGGGGATCAATCATGCCTTTGGGTATTTTTCAGAACCTTGATCTCAAAAAACATTCATTTGGACCCTCAAAATGGCCCCGGAAGTTAAAACCTGCTAAAAATATTAAATTGCCAAAATGGCCAGAAAACTGTTTTGAGCCATTTGGAAAAGGTGGGTGGCCACCAATATCCACCTGGATCAATCCTCCATCCTTAGGAAGCAATGGTATCCATTGCGTTGAGTTCTCGGGGGAGAGGGAAAAGCATTTGTTGAATCTGCATCTTGGTGAGCTGCTTGTCTTGCTGGAGATGTCGCACTGCTTAGTTTGTGGAAATCTGTCACGAACCTGTTGCGGTTGAGGATGATCAACAAGTCAAGATACATGAGAGGACGATGTGCAGAAGGAATATTTGCACTTTTTTGCAGCCTTGTCGACCTACTTCTGTTGGATAGAAGGTGCTTGGGGCAAGGCTGTAGTGGTTGCAGTGTCCTTTTGTTCTCCTTTTGAACAGATTATGAAGAAGCTGAATTTTGCAGTATGAGATACTACCTTGCGACACCTTTTAGGTGGAACAATAGTCAGAACTACCTCTGGTATTCTGTAGAGATGACCCCCCAAAGTAACAATGACACTACGGGGTCGAGACTCATAAACAACATGGCATCTCCACATATATGGTTGGCCCAAGAGAACATCACAGACATCCAGTGGGGAAACATCACATAATACCTCATCCTTGAAGGGTTGGATGTCGTATGACAATCGACACTGTTGGTTGACACGGAGATCTCGTCCTTGTCGAAGCCACCCGATGTTGTATGGTTGCGGGTGTGGTGTTGTCGACAATCCAAACTGTTTGATGACCTCTGCTGAGATGAGGTTTTTCTGGCTTCCGCTATCAACAATAAATGCAGCGGGGTCCTCTTCACCCACATCTGTGAATGAAAAAGGTGCTCCCCCTCTTCAGGATCTGTTGGTTCTTCTGGTTGAATTGCTGCGGTCACGAAAATAGCAGTGGGTTCTGTGTCAATGATCTATCCTTTACCAGCATTTTCAGAATCAGATTCTGAATCAGGGTTCGACTCCTTGTCTTTGATCTCGACCACCAATGACTGTTTTGAACGACATTCATCGGTGTTGTGCAAGGGGATTTTGTGGAAATCACACCATTTTATGGTGTCCTTCTTTGTCTTCCCGTGACCCTTCTTTTCCTATGTCTTGGACTGGATTTCGGGGAACTATTTGTTAGGGCCGTCTTTTTCATGCTTTGGTTGTTGCAGATTTGCAGACCTGAACTCCCATTTGTTTTGGTGCTTAAATTTCTACTCAATTTTAACAACATATAAATAAGCAGTACTGAGTGATGAGATGTCCAGAAAATCCATTTCAGTCTGGATGTTTTTGTGTAGATCCCCATAGTATTTCATAACCAAATGTCACTCGGAGTCTTTGATACCCAGCTTGGTGCGTAAGGTATTGAAGGTATTGGTGAACTCCGGTACTGCTTGGCCCTTCTCTTTCCGCAATGTGGTCCATCTCATGTACTGGTCCTCATAGTTGCTAATAGGGTAATACTGTTCCTTTACCGCATCCACAAAAAAATTCCAAGTGGGATCGACCCCATATATTCCAGACTCCTCTGTGGAACTTTTCTCCCAGTAAGTTTCCCACCAATGTTTGACATGAGGGAGAGCTTTAAGGAGTTCGAAGGTGATCTTTTCTTTGTTGAAAAAATTGTGAATAGAGAAATAACCTTCTAGCAGAGTTAACCATTTTTCGAGGGCTTCTGCATCTATCTATCCTTCAAATACAGGAATATCAAAGTTAACTTCTACCTTGAAAGGAGAGGTGCCTCCAATGTGGGCACTTGATGAAGATGTGCCTGATGCTATCGACAGGCGTTGAAGGATGTGGGAAAAATTCTCCATCATTTCGTCCCTCTGTCGCGTGAGATCTTGCTCAAGCAACAGATTGATAGGATTATCTGCTCCGTCATTTTTATTTTCTTCCACCATTGAGGGTTTCTTGGGTGTGCGAGAGAGATTGTCTTAAAGAGAGACAAGATCGAGACCCAACTTGCTATACTTGGACCTCGTTGGGGACATGCAATGAAAAACGATCAAGAGCATCCTGCTCTGATACCACTGATCTGGATTATTTTCGGCATGAAATGAGAGCGGAGATATAATAAAGAAATGCATAGAGATATTGCAGATATTCAATAATATAACATAAATGTTTCAGAGATGCAACCATAAACACATATATACAGTAATACATGATTTCTATTAATCAGAGAAATGTACAGAGACTGTAAAAATACAGAGTGAAAGACTTGCTAGAATGGTGACAACTTATCTCTGAGAAGAGATGTGACGGCTACTCGCATTTGCAAGAAGATTATTACAATGAGGCTCTGAAGGCCCTTTTTCAATAAATAGGAATGCCAAAATTCCTAGACATCCAAAAACCTAACCCTAGGAGATGAAGCACCAAAAGTCATGTGGGCCCCGTTTGGGTAAGTGAGTACATCAACTTCCCTGGGTCGTAACTTTTGTATACGATCTCCGTTTTAGGCGTGTGATAGCTCGTTTGAAAGGTATTGTCAAGGAGATTCATTTTGGGGGCTCAATAATGCCTTCAACTATTGTTGAGAACCTCTATCTTAAAAAACATTCATTTGGACCCTCAAAATGGCCTCGAAAGTTAAAACCTGCTAAAAATAGTAAATTGCCAAAATGGCCAGAAAACTATTTTGAGCCATTTGGAAAAGGTGGGTGGACACCAATATCCACTTGTATCATAGTAAATAGTGAAACACTAGAGCCCTAAATTTCTAGCACTCTAAGGGTTTGGACTTAGTTATTGTTGCATAAGTTTTACTACACAAAAATCCTAAGGAGAGCAAGGCTCTAGGGCATAGAATTACCTACACCTTAGCATCTTGTTTCTTGAGGTCAAAGCCTAGGAGGACTTAAGTTACTAATTCTCCTATGCTTTTTCCCTCTTATAATTTTGAGCATCATCATCATTAATTTGCAGCCTTAGAAGAATCCTTCCCCTTTGATTCCATCACCCTTGAAGTCACTAGTCCTCTTCTCTTATTTCTTGACAAGACTCAACTCAAACACTTTCACTCTTTCACTTCATACTCTACTAATTTACTAACCTAGTCTAGAAATCCTAACAATTAATTTGTTTTTTTCATAATCATTGCTACAACTATCGTTTTGCAACTTATATTAGCCTATTAACCATCTAAGTCATCCCAAAATTTGTGTGAGGAAAGGTACTATCAATAAGTGTTAAAGTGTATGTTCAATTGCCTTTTCTAGAGTGAAAATTCGGAAAATGTTATTGATGTTATAAATTCTATTGCAGCCACTGTTGTAGCCCCTAACATCCCTAAATTCATCCACAAAACCATTGGGAACTTGTACTAAGCAAACCATAATCATTGGATATTGAAGTAGTGTCTTATTGTTTTATTATAGTGCTTTTTTGAAGTGGTTTCCATTTTTTTCATCATTAATTAATGTTGTTATAAATGTTTGGAAAACCATTTAATTAATTCATTGAGTTGTATTTATCTTGAAAAGTGTGAGTGACAAACCATTTTCAAGTTTGCAAGAATATTTTATATCTTACTTGTCATCATAACTTGCACCTTTTTAGATACATTGCGGCTACTATAATCTCACTTTCATTGTATAGTAATTTGTTCAGGCATCACATAATTTTTTTAAGAAGTCGTTGATTATAACTGTTGCTACTAAGATTTGATATTTCATTGGTAAAGGGAATGTACAAACCCATTTTCATTTCCCCTTGTCCTTTTAAAATTCACCAAAGTGACTTCTTCTGCTGAGTGACCTAGAGAGAGGGGTGGGTTGTCACCATATCTTTTTGCCCTTCATCAACCAGCTAGGTCCTGGGACATCTTCATTAGAGTGAGGTTTTCCTCCTCCTAAAGAGAAAGAGGTACCCTATTGGGGTGACAGTGATAGGGTTACCTCCTTGTTACACCAATCTAGGCCTACTTGCCTTTAGTCTTTGGGAAAGTATATATTGTGCGATAAAAAGACTCAAATAAATTCATCATTATTATCAAGAATGAGAAGGTGAAACTTGAAGACATCCTCATCAACTTCGATATTGTTTCTCTATTCACAAAAATCCCACTTGATGAGGAAATCCAAGTTGTCAAAGAAGTGACTGACCTAGAAACAACAAAACTAGCCAAGGTTTTTCTTCGTTCCACATTATTTAGCTATCAAGGAGAATTTTACGAACACACAAGAGACATAGCAATGGGATATCCACTTTATCCCAATGTTTTCAATCTTTTCATGGAAAATTTTGAGATTAAATCCCTAGATTCTTATTCTCTGAAACCATTAATATGGAAGAGATTTGTTTATGATACTAATGTACTTTGGCCCCATGGGAAAGAGGATCTAGAGAAATTCTTCCAACATTTGAATGATATTTCAAGGGATATAAAATTCATAATGGAACTTGAGGAAAATGGTAGCATTCCATCTCTATAAGTACTAATCAACATGAAAGAAGATGGAAACCTTGTACATGTGGTCTACATAGAAAAATACCCACACATAAAACTATCTTCATGCAAGCTTCCATCATCACCCCACCCAAAAGTTAGGGGTTCTCAACACTTTGGCCACAAGGTCCATAAGAATTTTTTATGAAGAGCACCTAGAACATGAGAAAGATCACCTCTCTAAATTCTTCAATAACATTGTTTACAAGGACAAGGACATTAAGAATTTGATAGGGAAAACCCTGTAAAGGGAAAGTAATAGACCTCGTTTCCTGAACAAATAGACCCTTGGTATGACTACCTACCTTCCTTACATCTAAGGAGTAACTAATAGGATTGAAAAAATACTAAGAAAAAAATAGATTATGATGTATTTCAAACCACCTCAAACCATCAAATAGGAAATGAGATCTGTTAAATACAAGCTTGACCATCACAAATGTAAAGGAGTATACAAAATAGAGTGTTCATGTGGTAACTGCTACATCGGATAAATTGGTTTCTCCTTTCATATTAGGAATAAAGAGCATGGAGATGACATAAAGAATGAACATACTCACACCTCAACATTAGATGGGCACTCTCTTAAAACAAAACACCATGTACACTTAGAAGACACCAAAATTCTAGCAAATGAAGACCACCTCTTTAAACGACAAATTAGGGAAGCAATTGAAATCATCAAGCATCAAAACAATATAAAAAAAGACAATGGTCTATAAATCATTCAAAGTTGGATCCCTTTGATCCATGACATAGGTAAGAAGACTCAGGTTTGTTTTGGTTTCCCATGTTTTTCTTTGTCCTTTTGATGTTTGATGTTTGTCTACACTTCTCTCTTATCGCTTCTCTATCTTTAATCTCTCCTTAGTTAGTCCTTTATACCTTCATAGAATCACTTTTACTATTAACTAGTAGATATTTTCTTAATACCTAATAATACCCTAAATAATTTTATTAAGTTCACCTTAAATTCTATTACTAATTTTAATTTCAAGATTTATTTTTGTATAAATAACCCCATTAAGAATAATATTAACATTATTAAAATTCATAATACTAATACTAATTTTTAGTAATGAGGAATATAACTTATAATACTATTATTAGTATTTAACATTCCCATTAGTATTAATATTATTATTCAAGAATTTTATCTTTAATAATAGTAATATCCTTATTACATATTAAACAAGGATAAGATGCATAACAACCAGTACCTCCGAGAGGTTAAATTTTAAAAGCAGGTTAAATATTAAAAAGCCTCAATGGACCAATATCATATTCTCATATCCCATAATTTACAACTCTCTATTTGATATTAATTGAATGAGATAACAAAGACACAAAATCATCAATAGTGTGTGTGATTACATGTATTTTTACTTACCTTCCTACACGAAGATAGACATGAAGAAAGATAAAATCAAAAATTACAGTGGAAATCGTGCCCACTGGACTGAAAATCGCCACAATTAGAGGCCCTCATTTACTTGTACAGAAAGCTTTGATAAAAATCTCCAATGCTGAACAGATTATTCCATGAAACATTTAATATATTTAAATATATATTTCTAATCTCTGCCATCTTCCTAGGATTTCCCACCTAATTAAAAATATATTTTTAATCTCTTCCACCTTATTTGTTGAAGGAGGCGTTGCTGTAGCAGATTAATATTTAGTACTATAATTAAAAATATGTGAGTAATATATCTTAATATTTAGTCCTTCTATGTCATAACAAAAGTTTCCTATTTTCATTCCATATAATCTTTGGTTCAGTGTAGCTAATCTTGAAGTCTGTTGTTTGAAATAGTTAACGTGTGTGGTGTAACTTATCACTTATGTTTGGAGCTCAGAGACTATAATGTAATGTATCCTCTATAAGAGATATGTTTTCCAGATTTTCAAGAATAGAAAAGTTGCACCAAATTTTTAAATTTTGTATCGAGGAAAAATATCGAAGGAATGTTCTGTATGAATCAATTCTGATACTAGGGAGAGTGCACAAAAAAATGAAATTGTTGGTGCTGCTGGGTGTTGGGGTTTATCCCAATAGACAATTCTAGCTACAAATTATTCCCTTGAAAACCATGATTCTACATCTCCATGTGTAAGATGTTTGGAAGGGAAAGACCACAATCTCTATAGTTCTGTTGTTTTTTATGTGGGAAGAAAGAGTACTCACGAATGCGTTAAATAAAACAATAACAATAGCATAGACACATCAGAGAATGATAGGAATAGAAAAAAAAACTGATGGTAGAAGGTCTTCTTCCAGAACATAAACACAAAAGAGAAATCTTGTCAAACTGCCTTCATCATCATCTTCTAATGATAATTATGATTTAGATCTTGTTAATGGAAAAATGTGTGCTTCTTCAACTGGTGTAGTGTGAGTGCAATTGTAACGACCCCATTGTTACGACTACAAGCGAAGCAGAAGGTACAATTTTTTATTTTATTTTTCTTAGGTAGGAAGGCAATGACGGCACATTTAAGCACACCTAGATGACAAACAAACGCACACCAATCAGGAAACATAAAACTATGACTTCACACACTGGCACAAGAGAAATTGGTTGAAACATTAGTAAAACAACAAGGAGGAACGACTACCCACCTGGCGCAAACAAGACCATACCTACAATCTAAGGGACAACATCCCTCTCCCAACACAATGTCCTTGATGTCAAATGACTAAAACCTCAAGGCGTGCAAACCCAACGTATGAAGGTGTTACATCCAAACGCCAAAAACAAACTGCAATGAGCAAACACCCGCAACAGGTAGCACAAAATCCAACCAAGTTATCGTTCACCTCTATTCATTAAGGCACACAATGATCCTGTAACACCTTGTTTCCCACAGTTTGTAAAAATAACTATGTTGGCCAAGAAATATGGCAAACTCCAAGATGTGAATGTGTGATTTGACGGACCTTGTATAAAAGGGTCAATGAATGTAAATAATGTGTGAATATGTGTTGCATGACTACTGGGAGGAGTATGTGCTGAAAAAGAGACCACGATGGCTGATGAAAGGTGGTGGAAGGCACCTGGAATGGTGGCGTTAACTTCCACTGAACCAATACCGTATTGGTCTTTACTGGCTCAAATACCAAAGCTGCTCTCTGGCCCTGGAATGAATTACTCACCAGGATGGTAGGTGGGGAGGCTCCTCATGAGTTAATGAGGGGATGGGGGTAAGCCGCCCATCTGTAGAAGCCCTCAAACTTGATCACTGCAGGGGAATTCACACCACACGCGACCTTTTAGGACAAAGAAAGAAAGGAATCATGGAGAGGGAAGGGGGAGGGCACAACAGGAATCAAAAAAGGAGAACCAGAAAAACTCCAGAAAATACAGCGAGTCTTGAGTAGAGGAGAAGGAGAGTATCCTTCATCCTTGACTTCTGACGAGAGGGAAGTAGGAGACTGAGTCTCAAAGCCTCGTGGTATAGCTCGGGGGTGGCTAGTGGTAAATTCGTTGGGAGTCGCTGAGCCTATAGTTGGGTGGAAACGAACACCCCTCTCAGCAGTTGCGTCACACCTGGTTTCCCAGTTTCTGTATAAAAATGTTTTCTCGGTGTTCTGATTGGAAATGGTGGATGCATGCTTATACTTGTATGACCATATTCAGTTTATATATATATATATATATATATATTGAACAAGTTCAGATTTCGACTCCGTTCTTGGGAGAATTGTCCCATGTACTTAACTCACGCAATGCCTTGGTTAGATTTCCCTGAAGGCACCCCCTTCCAGGAAAGTTCCCTCACCATACAGAGAGGAGTGAGTTCCTGGAAAGGACTATCATTTTTAGTAAAACCATGAATTTTCTTCATCCCTGTCACTTAAAGTAGCTTAGCGGGGATACCTATCGAAATTTCAGAGTTTCGGCACCCGGGAATCCCAAGGGTCAGTTTCCTTGTATTCGCCAGTTGCGAAATCCCGATATGAGAAACCTCAAAATGATACAACGTGAATAGATTTTTGGTAGTTCATAGTTTTGACACCTGGGAATCCCAAGGGTCAGTTTCCTTGTATTTTCCAGTTGTCAAATCCCGATATGAGAAACCCCGAAATGATACAGCGTGAATAGATTTTTGGTAGTTTGAAGTTTCGGCACCCGGGAATCCCAACAGTTAGTTCCCTTGTATTCGACAATTGCGAAATCCTGATATGAGAAACCCTGAAATGATAGAACATGAATAGATTTTGGTAGTTCAAAGTTTCAACACCCAGGAATCCCAAGGGTCAGTTTCCTTGTATTCGCCAGTTGAGAAATCCCGATATGAGAAACCTCAAAATGATACAGCATGAATAGATTTTTGGTATTTTAGAGTTTTAGCACCCAGGAATCCCAAGGGTTAGTTTCCTTGTATTCACCAGTTGCGAAATCTCGATATGAGAAACCCCAAAATGATACAGCGTGAATAGATTTTGGTAGTTCAAAGTTTTGACACTTGGGAATCCCAAGGGTCGGTTTCCTTGTATTCGCTAGTTGCGAAATCCCAATATGAGAAGCCCTGAAATGGTATAGCATGGTTAGAGTTTGGTGTTTCAGCGTTTTGACACCCTGGATACCCAAGGGAAAGTTTCCTTGTATTCGCCAGACACGAAATCCCGACTTGCAAAACCCTGAAATGAACTTAGCATCACACACACACACACACACACACACACACACATATATATATAACATACCCGCTACCTAAATCAAATTTTTCTGGTCCTCTGTCAGACTCAAACCCCTAAGTAACCATGGAGGCCCAGCGTAAGCTGGCTCTTCCTCTCTCTTTCTTCGTTCCCATGTGATCGTGGGTTATGTTCACGGTTCAAATTTGAATGCAGCGTCTTTTGTATTTCGTGCTTCAGTGCCACAGTAATATCCAAACATTCGAATCTGCAACCGCTGAAGCCCGGCAGGGCTAGCGAGCAACCCATGGTGATAAATCCCTATAGGGTCAGCGAATGGCCAATAGGTACAAACCTCAACAGGGGTAGAGAGAAACCAATGAGAAACGCTTCGTTGCGCGGTTAGGTGGCATACAGGTGGCAAGAGGGAAACGCGACACGGTGGTCGTCATGACAGGGGAGGGCCCCACTTCACATGCTACACTATTCCAGACTCTTGATCACGGAGCTCCCGAATCTTCGATGAGCTCTCTTCCGGCCTTAGCCCCTCCGGGCTATGCCTTCTGGTCCATATGTCCGCTCTCATAAGACCAAAGCCTTATATCCTCCTATCGGGGTTTCAGACTTTCTCATGTCCAAATACACACGTCCTCAGGATTCACGATCCCTCAAATCTCGATGCGCCTTTCACACGTTATCCCTCCTGGCTAAGCCCTGGTCCACATGACCTTTATCTCACAAGACCGCAGCCTTGTCCCCCATCGGGGTTTCGGACTTTCCAATGTCGAAATGAAAATGTCCTCAGGACTCGCGATTCCTCGAATCTCTACACACCCTTTACGCGCTATCTCTCCTGGCTAGGCTCCTGGCCCACATGACCACTATCCCCATGACCACAGTCTTATCCCTTGTTGGGGCTAGGGGGTTTTCAATGCCAAAATGCATTGACTCACAGGATTCCCAATCCTTTGAATCCCGACTTCCCGTTATGCTGACAGCTGGCCCCCACAATGGCGCTTCCCACTTCTCTGATATGCTAACAGCTGGCTCCCACTCATTGGGGTTTTGAGCTTCACGATTCCAAAATACGTAAACAAATTGTCACCAGGATTCCCGATATCCCGATGACCCAAACGTTGATCATCAACTTCCTGTCAGGACATTTCCCGACGACATCGATTGCTGCCACATGTCCTCCTTTGATGGACGGTCCCAATTTCTCTTGGATTTCAAGACTTGCGATGTCCCAATTCTCAGGGTCTCAGGAACTCCGATTTCCCGATGCCGAATATCTCGACTCTCTACGGATTTCTGACACATGTCTTCCCAAACAGACGACTCAGATTTTGCTGGGTTTTTTACCTCGAACTTCCCCGATCTCCTGTCCACGGGAATGTCGATATCCCGACTTCCGATAGTAAACCTTGATCTTCGCCACGTGTATCCTCAAATGGACGGTCTAGGTCTTCCCGATGTTTCGAGACTTGAAGTGTCTCAATTTTCTTGTCCTCGTGAATCCCGATATGCCGATGGCTAGAATCCCGATGGTAACCCTCGTGCAGCTCCTATCCGATCCGATGGTTGACAGGTATATGTTCAAGATCTATCGATTTAGATTTATTTCTTCTTCTGCGCTTACTCCAGAGGCTAAACTCTGCGCACCTTCTCCCGATCCAACGGATGACGGGTATCTATTGGAACATCCGACAACTGCTGTGCTCTCCTGAGCTTTGGGAACTTTCTTCCTGTGCTTGGAAGAAATTCAACTTCTCAAAGGCCTCAACCTTTGCTTTATTTCTCTTCTCTTGTGGCTCTCCGACTCTGATCTTTGTTGCGCGTATGAAGAACACAATTCCTCCTGATCTTTTACTCTCGAATCCTCAAAGGAATCCTTGACTTCTACACTCCTTGTAGAGCCCTCGCACGCGAAGCGTTATCTGTCCTGAGCTTCTGCAAGTACTCATACCCCTAAGGGGTTTTATCTTTCTCCCCTTCTCCCCCAGATGGAGAATGTATTGGGATGCCCTCCTGGCTATCCTCTACCTCAAGAAACCTCTTGTTTATACAAGGGTGCTCTCGAGCTTTCTATGGATCTTCTCAGACTTCTACTCATCCATACTACTCTATGGACGTGGAAAAACCAATGGTCCAGATACTTCCATAGACCTTGGGGATCTACGATCCCAATTTCCTCGCTATTCACAAAAATAGGGGAAAAAGGGGCAAGGCACGTAACACCCTTCTTTCTTTTGTCAATCTAACAGTTGTGAATGACCACAGATCCTCCGACAAGACCTCATCCGTCGATTCTTTACTCATCCCTACACTGCTACTTCGGGATTCTAAGAGGATCATTCCTCCGTGTACAGGGTTGTTAAGACTTGTGCATTCAAGTCCTTTTTTCGGGTTCTTGATGAACCTTTCCAAGGAGGGAAAGTCTCTGTGAAGAGATCTATTCCGAGGCATCCCGGAAGACAGACAAGAGGAAGTATATTCCTGAGCACATTTTAGAAGTCTGACTTGGTTCAACTCATGCATAATTAAATCCATTTATCAACATAAGCCATACATGGTCTTTCTGTTATAAACATATATCTATTATTTCTTATTAAACTCTACATAGACATTCTAATACTCTAATCATTCACAATTTCACAGTTCTATAAGCATATCTGTCAGTATATGAATTTCAAGAAGAAATATGTAAAACACGTATCAGAAATAACACCAGAAGTGGGTGCAACTGCTGAGAGGGGTGATCGTTTCCACCCAACCGTAGGCGTAGCGACTCCCAGTGGATTTAACACTAGCCACCCCCGAGATGAGACCACGATGCTCCGAGACTGCGTCTCTCTGTCTGCCAGTGACCAGGAGCGAAGGTTGCAATCCTTCCTCTCTACTATCACTCAGTCTGTGTAATGCTAGAGTTCCCCTCGCGTCTGCCCCCTTCTTCCAATCACTTCTGCCATATGCCTTATCCTCTTGTGAGGTTGCATGTGGCATGATTACCCTCACACCGATCAGGCCTGACGGCTCTACGGATGGGCGATTCACCATCCCATCCCTCATCAAGCCGTCCGCCTACCAGCCTGCGAGTAAATTTGGAGCCAGCGAGCCGCTTTTGGTTCTCCAGGAAAGTGGAGTCCAAATACAGTATTAATTCTCGGTGGAAGTTAATTCCACCTTTTCAGGTGCCTTCCACCACCATCTTGGTCACTTTTTTGCACATCCCCTCTCAACAGTCCTGCAATAAAATAAAAATGTTATTCATATTCATTGACCTTTTCCTCAAGGTCCATTTACATCACATATTCATATTTATGAGTTTTTCATAGTTCTTGGCCAGTCCAGTTATATTTACAAGCTGGGGGAAACAGGGTGTTACAATATAGATCGACGTTTCAGAGTTTCGACTATTGGAAACTCAAGTGAGAGACCTCCTATCTTTGCATATCGTGAAATCCCAACTTGCGAAACCCCGAAATGAGCTTACTGTGTATATATATATATATATATATATATGGGCTTCGAAGTTTCGGCTCCTGGAAACTCAAGTGCGAGACCTCCTGTCTTCGCATATCATGAAATCCTGACTTGCGAAACCCCGAAATGAGCTTAGTATGTATATATATATATATATATATATATATATATATATATATATGGGCTTCGGAGTTTCGACTCCTGGAAACTCAAGTTCGATACCTCCTGTCTTCGCATATAGAAAAATCCCAACTTGCAAAACCCTGAAAGGAGCTTAGTAGATATATGGGTTTCGATGTTGCGACACCCAAGAAACCGAAGGGTATGAACCCTCGTCTTCATACATCGCGAAATCCCGGTACATGAAGTCCTGGTAGGTGAAATCCCGAAGAGGCTTAATGTGAATAGGATTTTGGGTTTCGGTGTTTGAAGAGTCGAAGAACTTGACTCCCTTTCATTTCGAACTCCCAGTTTCCGAAGTCTCGAAATGTGAAAGGCGCCTCTTGGCTTAGCCCGGGGTCACAACCGATGGACACATGGAAGTGAATTGTATATGACAGATTTTCAATGAAAGAACCAGTGAATTGGTTTGGTGAAGGTCCCGATTGGAAGACCTAGCCTACGCTAGAACCTCGTAGGAATTTAGGAACTCTGTCCCTTGATAATGAAGGAGAAATAAAAAGGAGAAAAAATCTTAGTTCTCGTAGTGGGTGTGTTACAGATCCCCTCATTAGAAATCATGTCGTCACACAATGAGAGGTGTAACAGTAAACTAGGAGAAACACGACAAACTAGACCCAACTCAAGAAGATTAAACATGCTAGAAGATCGAAATAACTGTCGACCACAAGACGAAAAAAACAACCCAAACCCCCAAATGACAAGTCAACAAGACGCAAGAGAAAATTATGACCATAACAATCATACCACACACTAATTTCCCGGCACACAAGGACTAATGCAAAATACATCATTCAAAGTATGTGATCACCATCTTAAGAATATTCCCAAGAATCCATTCTACAATAACATGAAGCAATAAAATCCTCCCTCTTGCTTCTCAAGTCAATTTATTAATTAAATATGATCTTATTACCAAGTTCTCACTACAGTCGTCATCCCTAACATATGACTCTTGGAAGCCTAGGTTAACTCTTCCAACCCTATCATTCTTATTGCTGTCGAAAATGTTCACTGCCAATCAAGTAAGAACTAAGGGTATAATTCTTTAACTAAAAACAATTACAATTATATCTATGTAATAAGTAACATAATTTTTCCATATAATTATATGCCAAGAATATAATAAAAAGTTTATATAAAAATTTATGAGTAATAAAAATTCTTATACAATTTTTTTTTTGAAAATTCAACAACACAATAACTAAGTTTAAGCGTGTAAAAACTTACATATTAAAATAATAAAAGGTTTAAAAGCATTCCTAACATGCAATCTTGACAATTATTAATATACAATTTCACCACATAATTTTATATTTATAAACCTGCTTATTAAAATAATAAAATGCTTCAAAACATTCATAATATGCACTCTCAACACATAATTTAGTAATTGCAAAGGTGCAATTTCCAAACATAATTTATTGATGGACAAACGGCAAAATAAAGCAACACACATTGAATCTTTTTCAAGTATAACCAAAATTTAAACTGAAAACACTCTAATGTGATTTCAATCTATGGAACTGCCGGTAGTAAAGCAATACAATCATTGTAATTAAGGTGTGAGTTAGTTAACCAACGTATCCACTAATCAACTTGTTGACGAGCGAAATTGACTGTCCGTCAACTGGGAGAGTGGAACCAGTCTGGGGTTGTCTAAATAACCCAAGCCGTTTGGAATGGACCACCCTGATGAGTTTAACGGCTCCGTTGGCCGCTCTAAGGTCTTCTATGAAAACTAGAGAGAAATGATCCGAGCTAAGAAATCTAACTAATCTAAATAAAACAAACTAAAGTATAACTAAATACAAGAAACTTAACTAAAATAAAGGAAACTAGAAACTAATAAAACAAACTAAACTATCTACACTATTCTAACTATAAACTACTAACTATTATATATATACAAGACACTATTTATGATTGTAATAACTCAAATCAACTACTTAATTATCAGCTATGGTCATTCTTTATTCACAAATATACACTATGAACAACCTACAGATTTGATTAAAACCTGCAAAACTCATGTGTTCGCTGCCCGGAGACAGCCAAGGATTTCTTGTTTGATTTTATGATTTATGAATAAGAAAGAAAGTTAACTGAAATTAAACAATCTAATATATATTACTGAAATTAAACAATCTAATATAAATCTAACTAAGATTATATCTAAATTAAACTACTTAATTGAAACAGTAAACAACTAACTAATTGACCTGGAAACACTCCAAGTCTGCCCTGTGTAAGATTGCTTCTTAAGCTGGTTGGCGGAAGAAATTCACACTGTTAAGTCCTTAAGACTTTCAGAAACGATCAGCTATGCTGCTTCTTGAAGTATGTTACAGGAAAAACAAGACATAAAATAATCATAACAATTTTCTGATGATAAATCTCCTGCAAAAGGAAAACCTATTGTGCAGCAAACTTATATAACAATTCAATCTATGAAGAAGACAAAGCTATCATTCACAAAATGAATCAACAACTGTTATGTTCTTTATCTCTTAGGAAGGAACAAGATATGTATAACAGTAAGAAATTATATCATATGCATGTGATTTAG
>ML777723.1:1634313-1653144 GCA_009831015.1 Picea engelmannii
AAATGCAATCGATGATAAACCAAATCGTATAAAATACAAACAATCATTACTGATTTGCATATCGTTCAATCCATAGCCAATATAGAAAACTGTCACGATTTCATGCATAACTGTATCCATAGAATCCAGCCATAGACTTCGTTGGCTGAGTTTCAAACAGTTCACAGGTATATTCGTACTTATCATTGACCAATTATAATCGTAACATTAGATTCCTATCATTCAATTAAAAGCACGATATGTAAATAGCATCCTTTGTAATCGGACAAAATCAAACTTCATACATATCAACCCAAAAGTCTTAACGTTTGATCACCACACAATCAACAGACAGAGGCGCGATAAAATCGATATGATTCATAAATTGGGCAATAATCAATACGAATCTTTACTGAGCTAATTATAGAAGTGAAATCGAAACTTTGAACAGGATCCAATTTGATCAATAATGAGAATCAAATAAGTTGCAATCGGTTATGTATCAACAGAAAAAGTATTCGATTTAGTTGAAAGCGAAGAATAGCTAACCGATTCATCAATCATTTTTACCCATAACCAATTCAAATTACACCATTGACTATATTTGAAGATTGAAATACTAACAACAGTCTATTTTAAAAATATAACAACTTGTCTTATCAACAGGGCATCGAACTAATTTTGGACAATCATATCTATTCGATGATCCATTAAATTAAAACCAAATCCAATCGAATCTCAAACTATAACAAAAATGATTCATCAAAACCAAAATTATATACAGCAAAGCATGCTTATGCAACAGAGTAGGTGAAATATGTACACAGAGTGTAATATAAATGAGCGAAAATTATACCATCACAGATGCTGAGATTATGTCAATTTTGAATTGACAATTGATGTAGCAGACTCGACGTTTTTGAACAGGATCGAACCCGTAGTTCGTTGCTTCTTGTCGTTGGGTTGTTCTTTTGCATTCTGACCAGTGAGCTTGGCCACTTGGTTTTCCAAATCGTGAATTTTGGATTGCAATTTTGGGACATCCAAACAGTATCTCTGCAACCACAACCCACATTGATCGCAAGGTGGAGCAACAGTTTGAACAGAAGGGGGTTTTGACAATTCCCCGAGGGTTTCATGGAGTGGTTCAATACCAAGAAATTCAGGGTTATCCCATAGACAAGGAGGTAAGTTCTTGACGAAATCATAAGGAGGTTTGCCACACAATTCCTCGGAGTAAGGATACTCTTCGGCGAGAAATCGTTCAATGTCTAAATCGGAGTCTTCGCTGACCATGATAGGCTATGATTTGGTAGGGGGATTAGATTTATTCCTCACCATGCGAGAGATCAATCTTGCATTTTTCTTGCCTCGAGTATTAGCACCAGTCTTCGCTCTAGTCTTTCGGGTTGTAGGTTTAGCAACTTCGGTCTGTTTTGGCACAGCCTTAGGCAAACTCGTAGGTGACTCGAGCTTAGGTCTAGGTAACAAAACACTATAAGGCACAGGGGTAGGTTTTCTCTTGGTCACCATGGGCTTATCCACCTGTGGAGGGTTAGACTCTTATAAACCATTACGGCTGAGAAAATCATGCCAAGAATCACGATGTAACCCCAATTCGTAAACCAAAACCATTTTAATCAACCCCACATGGAAGAGGCTAGTGTCAGCCTGACTACGCTTGTATCATTTAGCCATTTTGGACAAACTTCGGTGCAAATAGTGAGGCATACTTAGTTCGAAACCCATAAAAACCATTAATAAACGCAGGTGGAATAAGAAAATAAACTCGTACCTACCTTCACAAGTAACAAATTGCTTGATAATCATCAAGAGATCATACCAGCGGGGTTTCAACATCTTTGCAGGCAAACCTCTGTCGCATGAGTTCACTGTGCAAGATTGGAACAATAATGTCCATGGGACATCATCTACCTTGCAAATTTTCGACCATTTTTGTCCCTTGACAGGCAGGCTGGTTGCCAGGCTGAGAATTTGTTCAGTAATTGCAAGTTGGACATCTCCAACTTTGGCTCGGCAGCCATCGAACGATAACACAAATTGCCGAGCCACAGTGAAGTTATAACCATCAAACTTCCTGATGAAAGCGAGCCACCCGTGTTGTTCCAGGTCGCTATATGCACCATCAAATGTCAATAGTGCTTGGCATTCGTTGGGCTCAGCCCTTACGATAGGAGCCATGGCTTCTGTACATGGTGGGGTTTGAACGAAACAATGCACAAAGTAAAAAACAATAGGGTTTGACAGCTTTAGCGCTCGAAGAGACCGGAATTAACTGCATGCGTGCGAAGGTGGTGGGATTACTACCGCCATGCATTGTATTAATGACTGCGTACAGTGCAGTTCCATCCAACATCATAATCGTTTTAACCAAATGTTATGGCCAACCGAATAGGTGTATCATTATATCAACGTGCCACTTATCCAAAGCAGAACAAACACCATATGTGATAATCATGCGCCAAGTGTTAAATTTACTTCAACACTATATCAAACACTAACCATCGATCCATCGTGTCAATCAATCGTTTTATACCAAGGTTAATTCAATCATGCCAATACATAGTTCAAAACTATTGATCGTTCCATAATGATATCAACTCTTAAAACCATATATCCAGCATCGATTTTAAATTGAAATCCATAATGATTTAATCAATGCACCTTCAAACCATTGACCTTATAAACTTACCAATGCATTCGTTGCACATTCAAATGTTTGCATTCCAAAGTTTTTAGAACATTGCAATCAAAATTTCTCATATAATAAATGAGTGAAGAGCCCATAGTAATAAGAATAAAAGCATATAAGACTAGATCCATCATAACCTTTATAAGATCAGAATAAAACCAATAAATCTTCATGCTCAAAGGCTTAGTAATCAAACAGATCCAAATGCGCAATCAAGGTAAGGGTATGCTAAAGGACACAAGTTTGAAAAGTCTTTTGCAGTCATGTGATAAACCAATGGTCAAGTGTCTTTTGGAAAAATCGATAAAAGGTGATGACAGTCCAAACAATGAAAGAGGTATTTTCACACTTACAGTTGTGAAAATAAAATCGAAACCAAATTTCAATTGTCGCAAAAATGAAACAAATGTCTAGAAGCACAATGTGACGATGATTTGTCATAAACGAGACAAGAGGTGTAGGCAGCCTTTTTTAAAAGAAATTAAAAAAATTATTGGCTGCCAACACAACTGGAAACTATAAGGGATAAAATACGCTCATTATGAATACATAGCTCACAAAGGTTGTTGAATGTGAATGCTACCCAAGGTATTCATTTAATCAAGACTTTTCTCAATGCGGCTAATAAAAATTTAAACAGTTGACATGCTAACATTGTCAAGACGCCGATACCAGTATGAGTAATTCGTTGTTCATAACTTTAATTACTCTCTGGTATATAACAAATAATCAAGCTATTATAAATATCTCTGCATTTATTCTTGTGTGCAATGGCAGGTGTACGTTTGACACATAATAAATTTCTTTGCATATATCCCTGTGTACATTTATTGCAATTACTAATATTTCTATCACTCAACTTCTATCATTGAAACAAATGCATGAAATCGTTGACCCAATTTCGTTAACCGTTATATAAAAACGTTATGATAAAATGCTAAGTTTCATATCGCCATAATATAATGCTATATTGAATATGCTGAGTGTTAGAACGCTACCCTTGTACATGTACATGCATAGAAAACGAGGAGAAAATTGTAAAGTGATGCGATGTGAATCATTGCAGAGTATACTAAGGCTGGGTGAAATATGTGCAGGGTAGAAAATAATAATGATAGCCAGAAATTGCAAGGTTGTTGTGTGGAATCGACTATTAAATACATTCACATATTTACAACATGGCTATACCATATCGATATACAATAACTATTAATTAGTAATTACCATAGCTCCATAGTATCCATAGTACTTACGACTCGTCCCAACTATTTCGTTGTGATCTCTTTGAAGTACTCACCAGGGTAGCCACAAAAAAGGGGGTGGGATACACTTAAACGAGAATGCTTTTGAATAATAAAACACAGGCTTAAGAAAACAAAATTAGATATTAACACAGTCGAGGATAGCATCCATCCCAAGTCAATCAAAGGTTAAAAACAAATATGTCGATGTAACAATTGGAAAAATCGCCAGGCAACAATAAATCCAACAATGAAATTGCATTCAATAGGTGAAATTGAAGATCAATACATCCAACAATGATAACACATTCAATATATAAAAACAAAGAGAAAACATCCAACAATGAATCATGTTCCAGATACAAAAATGCAGAGCAAATATCGAGCAATTATATAAAACGTAGAGTTAAATTTTTCGTGGTTGAGGGTGTTGAACTGCATAGATTACCAAACACAGTTTTCAGATGCCGAGAATGACGAAGACATAGAGGTGATATAAAAACCAGAAACCGGGGCAAGGTGGAGATCAACGCAGAGATGAAAGGGGGAAAACAGCTGGGAAAACACATCCTTTGCTTCTCATCCATGCACAAAAAAATAGGGCATTTGAATC
Organism: Picea engelmannii; assembly: GCA_009831015.1. Taxonomy (NCBI): domain Eukaryota; kingdom Viridiplantae; phylum Streptophyta; class Pinopsida; order Pinales; family Pinaceae; genus Picea; species Picea engelmannii. Next base: position 1,638,860 of record ML777723.1, read on the forward strand.
TATAGGTTGTTGTGCACCGAAGTGATGACCATCGATTCGGCTCCTGGTTGACTGCTCAGCCATGGAATGAAGAGTTAGGGACGAGGATAGAAATCATAAACTTCAAAAAAATAACAACCCAAGGGTAGTCTCAAGATGCAGGGATCGAAGGCCAAGGGTATCAATCAACATCGAGCTTAAGGCTATGGGGTGAATTCAGTTATCAATTAAAACACTAAGTCAATCATTTTATTTACCCAATTAAAAAAATACAAAACTAAAAGCGTAAGTATATTGATAATATACCATGCAGAAATAAAGGAAGTGTATCGTAGCCGAAGTCGCCCTCTCTGATTTGTTGTCCCGCACGCTCCGTGCAGCTCCCGCTTGTCGACCAATGAGACTTCATCGGTACCTCCCAGCCAACGCTAGGGGTACTCTTCTTCCACCTTATCCCCCCCGAGCCGCAAAGGGGCCACACACACTAACGATAGAATCAACTAGCTCCCAACTTGCCTCGCAAGGCGGAGCTACCACTCCTCACCGAGATGGGTATCCCAATTCCCACAAGCTAAGTAAGTCAAGTCTAAAATTATGCAGTGTAACGTTACGCATAATAGAAGAGATCCATCATCCTTCTCCTCCCTCCATTATATAGAGTCTTGAAGTCCTTTACTTTCCCAAATTCTCATTTAATTTATTTTTCAACAATTTAATTCATAAAATCCTCCCTGTACATGTGTCACCCATCCCCTTCATTGCACCATAAATTAATTTCATTAATAAATTAATTACTCCTATTTCCCTCACCCACCTAAAAGCATTCCTAGGATCGCTCCTAGGTGTCCCCATATTCCCTTACAAGTTTTAATGACTTTCCCCCTTACTAATTTACTAGTTGAGTTTAATTTAGAAAGTTCTTAAATGCTAGCTACCTTACTAAGTTAGACTTTCTATTTTTTCCTCATGTTTCCCCTTTCTTTTTGTGTTTCCCGCTTTTTCCTAGTTTCCTAATTCTTTTAGATTTCCCTCTTTTCCTTTTTATTTAAAACTCAAATTGGAAAGTGTAGAAAATTAACTTATTCCCCTTTTTTCATTTTTAATTAATAAATTTTAATTAACCTAAGAGACAAAATAATTATTTCCCCTTTCCCCCTTTTTAAATTTTTTCCCCCAAGAGATTTTTATAAATTAAATGAATTACTTACCCCCTTCTCGTCACATGATTAATGATGATTATCATTATTATTTATTTATTTTTATCTTTATTTTTATATAAATAGATAATTTTTTTATCACAAGTATCACTTAGACCTAGACTTTATTTTCCTAGGCTCGGTGACATTTTATTAGGGGAAAATTTTTAAATATTTATTATCACGTTATTCGTCCTAAGGCCATCTAGGTTTATCCATTTATTAATTAACAATGTGACGTGCCCTTCAGGTTGCACTAGTTTTTCCAAGGGTGACACTCGCCTCATTATGTTTCCCTTGCGCGACATACCCTTTAGGATGCACTACGTGATACAAGGGTTCCACTCTCCTCCCATTTTTCTTGCGCGACGTGCCCTACAGGATGCACTATGTGATCCAAGGGTGCCACTCACCTCTTGACTGACTTGGTAGAAATAAAAAACCCCTAGAGTAAAAAATATGCCAGGTGATCTTGAGGGAGACTAAGGGCCTCTAAGGAATAAATCCCTTGCCTTATTGCATTCCCTTTAGAATCATTGTGAGTGAATGTCACATTCTTCCCTCATGACATCACAGGTCTTCTCGAACTAGTTAGTCGTTAACCTACAATTCGAGCCATGACGATTGTGCTAGTAGGTTGTGGTAGGGTTGTTATACACACCTCTCCCTCAACATCTCTGGTAGTCATGCATGACCCCTCTACTCCACATGTGAGTCTGGTCGACAAGCTATCGTTAGCCTACATCATCAACGAATCATGTCAAAAATATATCCATACTCATATCATCTAATCAGATACACAAATGTCATATATACAACAATCAAACCCCAATAGTTCACTCCCTGACTCGATCCAGGGTCCAAGGGGTTCCATCGATGCCTCTGCATCCTTGAGGTCCAAAATTATGCACACTCAAGAAAACCGAGTCAATAGCACTTGTCTATGTTAATACAACAAAATGACATGTCATCAACCCATAACGCCTCATAATCATAATCACATGCCGAATGGTATAATAATTCAGATCACTTGCAAGCAAGTGTTCTCAAAGAATAAGTTTTCTCAGTGTGCGCAAGAGAGGGATGTTACATACACCCCCTCTTGGTATAAAATTCGTCCTGAAGTTTCATAGTATATAAGTGATGAATAATGTGTATCACAGTATCATAAGTCTATCTATCAAACACAAATGAAAACTATTGACACATATCATATGCATCCTCCCAGGTCGTCGAGTGCGGACTATAGTTCTCCCACTAGACCATGACTTGATCTACTGTTTGACATCGTAGTTGTCGAATGTGTTGATCTAGGATGCGGATTGGCTCAGCCGTGAGTGCCCCCTCATTCGATACCTGGAAGGAACTCATGTCAATAACATGTGTAGGGTCACTAATATAATGTCTCAAAACAGATACATGAAAAACATCGTGCATATGCCTCAAAGAATCAGGCAAGGCTAGTCGATAGGCCATGGGCCCCTTTCTTTCCACAATCTCGAAAGGTCCCATGAACCTAGGTGATAGTTTAGCTCCCTTTCCAAACTTGATCGAAATATTATGCGGTTTTACACGCAAGAAGACTCGATCGCTAACTTCATAACTACAGTGGACACGGTGTGCATCGACATAACTCTTATGCCGATCCAACGCTTCCTTAATCCTTTATCTTATCATTTTCAATTTCTCTTCCATTTCTTGTATCGTTTCTGGTCCCACTAGGACCCTATCCTCAAGCCGATCCCAACTCAAAGCATTGGGAAGAATTCTTGCCACTGGTAGAATTTTCTTATAACAACAGTTACCAAAGCACCATTAAGATAGTCTATCCTTAGTTCATATTTTTGTCCAACAAGGTAGTGTATCCAAACCTTCAAGGCATATACAATGGCTAACAACTCCAAATTGTGTGTCGCATAGCTCTCCTCATGGCTTATCAGTTTCCTCGAGATGTAAGCGATCACTTGACTGTCTTGCATCAAGAATCAACCTAATCCTTCCTTGGAGGCGTCAGTGCATACCAAGAAGTACGCGTACATGTCAGGACCTTTAGTATTGGTGTTGTTGTCAACAACTCTTTGAGCCTCCCAAATTCTTCCGCGCATTTTTTTAGTCCAAACAAACTTCTTGTTCTTCTTCTTCAATTCCGTGATTGGATTTTCTATTTTCAAAAATCCCTCGATGAACTGTCGATAATACCCTGCTAAACCCATGAAGCTACGCACTTCTCGGACATTTGTTGGCGTAGGCCATTCCATAATAGCCTTGACCTTTTCTAGACCCACGATGATACCTTCGTCGGAGATGACATTCCCTAAGTAGTGAATCTTTGATTTATAAAATGAGCATTTGGACAATTTCCCATACAATTTGTGCTCTTGTAGACACTGTAGTACCAAGCACAAGTCTCATCATGCTCCTCCGTTGTCCAAGAGTAAATCAAAATATCATCAATGAATACTTGGATGAACTTGTCGAAGTACTCACAGAACACCCCCTTCATAAAACTCATAAATACCCCTAGGGCATTTGTCAGTCCAAACGGTAAAACAATAAACTCATAATGTTGAAACCTTGTCTTAAAGGCGGTCTTAGGGATGTCATCTTTCTTAATCCATAAGTGGTGATATCTTGGTCGCAAATCGATCTTTGATAACATCGTCGCACCCTTCATCTGATCGAACAGATCATCAATCCTTGGCAATGGATACCGATTCTTGATCGTTGCCTTGTTCAATTGATGGTAGTCAATGTAAAGCCTCCACGACCCATCCTTATTTCATATGAAAATAATAGGCGCACCCCACGGTGACACACTTGGACGTATCTATCCCAGGTCTATAAAATCCTTCAGTTGCATTCTCAACTCTTGTAACTCTAGGGTAAACATCCTATAAGGCGTTCTTGCTATCGGTTCAGTCCCCAGTTTTAGGTCTATGGTAAACTCCAATTCCCTCTCTAGCAGAATCCCAGGTAAATCCTCCAGAAATACGTCTACAAACTCTCTCACCACCAAAAGTTGTTCTATACCTTCCGCTACTCCCTTCTCATTTAACGCAAGGATCACATAAATCTTACATCCCTTGTGCATGCTCTTTCGTAGCTGTAAGGAAGAGATGAAGCTTAGGGAAACTCCCTAGTTCCGTCCTACAATCATGCATCTTTGTCCCTCATCATCGACCAAGCTCAACCATTTTGTCTTATAGTTGAGTATCGCTTCATGCGATTCCAACCAGTCCATACCAATCATGACATCATAAGATCATAAGATTGTGACGTATAGGCTGGCCTTGGTGACAAACTCTCCCAGGTTGAGGGTACAACCCGTAACCTTTCCTCCAACCTTCTGTTTGGCTCCAGAATCCATCTCTATGAAGCTAAACTTATCAAGTTCGATTTCCTTTACCTTAATCCTTTTTAATCCTGCACCAGAAATGAAACTTTCGGTAGCATCGGGATCTATCAAAATACTAAGGGTCTGGTCAGCGACGATACTTGACGTCTCGAGCACAGTCGACTGGTGCTCTTCCTGGTGGTTATTCACCACTGCATGAATTCGATGGGCCTTGCCCATATCTCCAACGGTAGTGGGTCCGGATGATCTAGACGCTCTAGTCCTCTCTATAGGGTAGTTGCGCTGGTAGTGTGACTCCCCACACATCCAACACCCCTTCTTCGGTCTAGTACTCTTGGTACACGAAGTAGAAGATGATGGCCCACCGACCTGGAATCCTGGTATGTTATGATGAATAGGCCTAAACTGCTGCTTCTACGGTCGACACTGCTACTGATGTTGTGGTCCCCGATAAGGTGTCTGCTGTTGAGGCGTTGGTTGTCGAGGTGTAGTGAAAGTGGATCCCCTCTGGAAGCCATGATATCCTGGCATATGTCTGGATGGTGTCTGATGTTGTTGTGCACCAGATGACACCTACCTTGCTGGTCTCACTGGAGTCTTTCTCTAACCCCCACTGATAAGCTCCTCCTCTGCTATGAGGGCCTTCTGGACGACATCATGCAAGGTTTGAGGCATCAGAATCCTAACCTTTTCACGTATGTTTCCATTAAGGATGAATATGAACCTGTTGACCTTAAGTTTCTCAGTATTAAGATGCAGAGCATACTGAAGCAACTCCATAAAACGAGCCTCATACTCGGGCACCATATGACTGCCCTATCGTAAGGTGTTGAAATGGTTGAGCAGACGCTCAATGAATTCTTCTAATAGGTAACTCTCTCAGAACCGTTCCTCGAAAAATTCCCATGACACGTCTTCGACGACCATGTTCAGCTGCGATAAGAGCGTCTTCCACCATAGAAGAGAACTCCCCTTCAGTTGAAAGACCGCCATGCAGACCTTCAAATTGGAGGTATAGTCATGAAGTGCAAAGCACATCACCATATTATCCAACCATGCCTCGACAGTTGTGCCGCTTGGGGTACCAAAGAACTCAGGAAATTTGACCGTCTTGAGTTCACGGTGAATGCTACCAGTATCGACCGGATCGCACGATGGACCCTTAGGGGGTGTCGACGCCCTGGCCTCATCTCTATCCAAACGGTTGATCAATGCCTCAGACATCTACTGAAAAGACCTCGACAACCCAACCACATCACCCATCACTATCTGCTCCTTCCCGACAAACTGTTTGTCTCCTTGGTGGCTAGACCCCTCAGGCATGGATGTTGTTGGAGGCGTCGCGCCTCCTCCCCTAATACCCTGACGTCTTCCTCCACGACGTCCTCTAACGAGGTTTACTTGCACGAATACAAACTAATTTATTTAAAAACATTAAAATCAATATCATAACAAAAAAAGACATAGTGATCCCAAGTCGCGGTTTGAACCCGCTCTAATACCATATGTAATGACCCCATCGTTATGACTTATATGGGACCTAGCATTTCTACACCAAGTACTTTAGTTACAAGTTTGAGTAGTGATGAGGTAGCCTTACTTCATCAGTAAGTCTTAGATCTAGAGCATCAAATAGAGACAAGCAAAGCAGAAGGTGCATTTTTTTTTTTTTAGGTAGGAAGGCAATAGCGACACAATTAACCACACCTAGATGGCAAACACATGCACAACAATCAGGAAACAAACAAATATGACTCCACGCACTGGCACAAGAGCAACTGGTTGAAACATGCATAAAACAACAAGGAGGAACGACTACCCGCCCGACGCAAACATGACCGCACCTACAATCTAAGGGACAACATCCTCCTCTCGACACAATAGCCTTGAAATCAAATGATTAGAACCTCAAGGTGCACAAATCTAGTGCATGAAGGCGTTACATCCCAATGCCAAAAACAAACTACAATGAGAAAACACCTACGACGGGTAGCACAGAATCTGGCCAAGTTATCGTTCGCCTCTATTCATTAAGGCATGCAATGACCCCCTCATCATAAATCATGTCGTCACACAATGATAGGTGTAACAGTAACCCAGGAGAAACACAACAAACTAGACCCAACTCAAGAAGATTAAACGTGCTAGAAGATCGAAATAAATGTCGACCACAAGATGAAAAAAACAACCCAAACCCCCAAATGACAAGTCAAAAACATGCAAGGGAAACTGACGACCATAACAATTAAACCACATGCTAATTTCCTGGAGCACAAGGACTAATGGAAAATACATCATTTAAAATACGCAAACACCATCTTAAGAATATTCCCAAGAATCCATTCTACAATAACATGAAGCAATAAAATCCTCCCTCTCGCTTCTCAACTCAATTTATTAATTAAATAAGATCTTATTACCAAGGTCTCACTGCAGTTGTCAACCCTATCATTCTTATTGTTGTCGAAAATTTTCACTATCCAATCAAGTAAGAACTAAGGGTATAATTCGCTAACTAAAAACAATTACAATTATATCTCTAGAACAAGTATAATCTATGTAATAAGTAACATAACTTTTCCATATAATTATATGCCAAGAATATAATAAAAAGGTTATATAAAAATTTATGAGTAATAAAAATTCTTATACAATTCATTTTTTTGAAAGTTCAACAACACAGTAACTAAGTTTAAGCGTGTAAAAACTTACATATTAAAATAATAAAAGGTTTAAAAGCATTCCTAATATGCAATATCGACAATTGTTAATATACAATTTAACCACATAATTTTATATTTAGAAACCTGCTTATTAAAATAATAAAGGGATTCAAAACATTCCTAATATGCAATCCAAACACATAATTTAGTAATTGCAAAGGTGCAATTTCCAGACATAATTTACTAATGGACAAAGGACAAAATAAATCAATACACATTGAATCTTTTCCAAGTATAACCAAGGTTAAACCGAAAACAATCTAATATGATTTCATTCTATGGAACTGTTGATAGTAAAGCAATATAGTCGTTGTAATTAAGGTGTGAGTTAGTTAACCAACGTATCCACTAATCAGCTGGCAACTATAAGGGATAAAATATGCTCATCATGAATACATAGCTCACAACGATTCTTCAATGTGAATGCTACCCAAGCTATTCATTTAATCAAGACTTCTGTCAATGCAACCAATAAACATTTAAACGGTCGACATGTTAAAACTGTCAAGACAACGATACCAGTACGAGTAAGTCGTTGTTCATAACTTTAATAACTCTCTGGTATATAACAAATAATCAATCTATTATAACTATGTCTGCATTTATTCTCGTGTGCAATACATGGCTATTATAAAAATTTGGTAGGTGTACGTCTGACACACATTAAATAACCATTCTACCATAAATGTCTCTGCATATATCCCTATGTATATTTATTGCAATTACTAAGATTTCTATAACTCAACTGCTATCACTGAAACGAGTGCATGAAATCGTTGACCCAATTGCATTAACCGTTATATAAAAATGCTATGATAAAATGATAAGTTTCAGATCACCATAATAAAATGCTATATTCAATATGTTGTGTGTTAGAACGCTACCCCTTTATGTTTACATGCAAAGAAAACCAGAAAAAAGTTGTCAAGTGATTCCATGTGAATCGCTGCAGAGTATACTAAGGCTGGGTGAAATTTGTGCAAAGTAGAAAATAATAATGATAGCCAAAAATTGCAAGGCTGTTGTCTGGAATCGACTATTAAATACATTCACATATTTACAAAATGGATATACCATATCATTATACAATAAATATTAATTAGTAATTACCATAGCTCCATAGTATCCATATTTTTTACGACTTGTCCCAACTATTTCTCTATGATCTCGTTGAAGTACTCACCGAGGTAGCCACAGAAAAGGGGTTGGGATACACTTAAACGGGAATGTCGTTGAATAATAAAACACAGGCTTAAGAAAACAATATTGGATATTAACGTAGTCGAGGATAGCGTCCATCCTAGGTCAATCAAAAGTTAAAAAAAAATACGTCGAGGTAACAATTGGCAAAATCGTCAGGCAACAATACATCTAGCAATGAAACCACATTCAATAGGTGAAATTGCAGATCAATACATCCAACAATGATAACAAATTCAATATATAAAAACATAGAGCAAACATCCAACAATGAATCGCGTTCCAGATACAAAAACGCAGAGCAAATATCCAACAATTATATAAAACATAGAGTTAAATTTTTCGTGGTTGAGGGTGTTGAATTGCAAAGATTACCAAACATAGTTTTCAGATTCCGATAATGACGAAGACACAGAGGTGATATAACAAGCGGAAACCGAGGCAAGGGAGAGATCAACGTAGAGATGAAAGGGGGAAAACAACTGGGCAAACACATCCTTCGCTCCTCATCCATGCATAGAAAAGAAGGGCGTTTGAATCTATAGGTTGTTGTGCACCAAAGTGATGACCGTCGATTTGGCTCCTCGCCGACTTCTCAGGCATGGAATAAACATCTAGGGACGAGGACAGAAAGTGAAAAATTCAAAACAATCAACAACCCATGGGAAGTCTCAACATGCAGGGATCGAAGGCCAAGGGAATCAATCAACAATGGGCTTAAGGCTATGGGGGGAATTCAATTATCAATTAAAACACCAAGTCAATCATTTTCTTTACCCAATTAAAAAAATACAGAACTAAAAGCGTAAGTATACTGATAATCTACCATGTAGAAATAAAGGAAGTGTATCATAGCCCATGTCGTCCACTCTGAGTTTTTGTCCCGTGCACTCCGTGCAACTCCCACTTGCCGATCGATGAGACTTCATTGATACCTCCCAGCCAATGCTAGGGGTACTCTTCTTTCCCCTTATACCCTCGAGCTGCAAAGGGGCCACACACACTAACCAGAGAATCAACTAGCTCCCAACTCGCCTCGCAAGGTCGAGCTACCACTCCCCACTGAGTTGGGTATCCCAACTCCCACAAGCTAAGTCAGTCAAGTCCAAAATTCTGCAATGTAACGTTACGCATAACAGAAGAGATCTATCATCCTTCTCCTCCCTCCATTATATAGAGTTTCGAAGTCCTTTACTTTCCCAAATTCCCATTTAATTTATTTTTCAACAATTTAATTCATAAAATCCTCCCCATACATGTGTCACCCATCCCCTTCATTGAACCATAAATTAATTTCATTAATTAATTAATTACTCCTATTTCCCTCACCCACCTAAAAGCATTCCTAGAATGGCTCTTAGGTGTCCCCATATTCTCTTACAAGTTTTAATGACTTTTCCCCTTACTAATTTACTACTTGAGTTTAATTTAGAAAGTTCTTAAATGCTAGATACCTTACTAAGTTAGACTTTTTTTCCTTGTGTTTCCCCTTTTTTTTTATGTTTCCCTCTTTTTCCTAGTTTCCTAATTCTGTTAGATTTCCCTTTTTAACTTTTTATTTAAAACTCAAATTGGTAGGTGTAGAAAATTAACTTATTCCCCCTTTTTCCTTTTTAATTAATAAATTTTAATTAGCATAAGTGACAAAACAATTATTTCCTCTTTTTCCCCTTTTTAAATTTTATCCCCCAATTTTTTTTTATAAATTAAATGAATTACTTACCCCCTTCTTGTCACATGATTAATGATGACTGTCATTATTATTTATTTATTTTTATTTTTATTTTTATATAAATAGCTAAAAAAATTATCACAAGTATCACTTAGGCCTAGACTTTATTTTCCTAGGCTAGGAGAAATTTTATTATGGGAAAAGTTTTAAATCTTTCTTATCACGTTATTCGTCCTAAGGCCATTTAGGTTTATCCATTTATTAATTAACAACCTGATGTTCCCTTTAGGACGCACTAGGTGCTCAAAGGGTTCCTATTGCCTCATTCTATTTCCCTTGCACAACATGCCTTTCAGGACGCATTACGTGCTCCAAGGGTGCCACTCCCCTATTTTCATTTTTCTTGTGCGACGTGCCCTTCAGGATGCACTACGTGCTCCAAGGGTGCCACTCTTCTCTTGAGTGACTTGGTAGAAAAAAAAAACCCTGGAGTCAAAACTCTGCCAGGTGATCTTGTGGGAGACTAAGGGCCTCTAAGGAATAAGTCTTTTGCCTTATTACGTTCCCTTTAGAATCATTTTGAGCGACTGTCGTAGTCTCCCCTCACGTTATCGTGGGTCTTCTCGAACTAGGTAATAGTTAACCTACATTTTGAGCCAAGATGGGAGTGCTAGTAGGTTGTGGCAGGGCTGCTATCCACACCTCTACCTCAATGTATTTGGTAGTCATGCATGACCCCTTTGCTCCACATGTGAGCCTGGTCGACAAGATATCATCATCCTGCATCATCAATGAATCATGTCAAAAATATATCCATAATCATAAGATCTAATTAGATGCACAAATTTCATATATACAACAATAAAACCCCAATATTCCACTCCCTGACTCGATCTAGAGTCTAAGGGGTTCCATCGATGCCTCTGTATCCTCGAGGTCCAAAATCTTGCACACTTAGGAAAACCGAGTCAATAGCACCTATCTATTTCAATACAGAAAAATAACATGTCATCAACCCATAACGCCTCATAATCATAATCAAATGTCCAATGGTATAATAATATGGATCACTTGTAGGCAAGTGTCCTCAAAGAATAAGTTTTCTCAGTGCACGCAAGAGCGGGATGTTACAACAATAGAGAAAAAAAATGTATCTGGTCTATACAGATGGACTTTCCTGTACCAGAGAAAGAGTAAAAGAATCATCATTGGCATTTACTCATCCTACCACACAACAACAAATGCTTATATGGAAGAAAACACCCAAAACGGTCTTACTTTTAAAACAATTAGGGAAAGAAGTCATGGAAGAAGAAAACAAGTAATTTCTCTCTGCTAAATCCTAGGTTGCATCAAGCAATTTCTTTAAGAAAGGGAATTTTATTGATTTGCTTCAATACTTTTACTTGAGCTAGTATTTTACAGAAAAAGTCTCTCATATTCCTCTGTTATTGATTGCATTGTTTTCTCCTCTAATATAAAATTATACAAGTCTGATAAGTAAGGGACTCTGAATTCTCTTATCATTTCAAATAGTAGCACCCTTCACCAACTTGAGAATAGTATCAATGCTTCCACTATTATAACCTATGCAATAAAGAGAAGAGAAGCTCAATTCTCCCCATGAAACCAATTTCAAATAAACTATATCACAAAAATTCCCACTTTATAACTAACTTGAGAAATTAAAACTTCACCAAACCCAACCCCAAATTTATATACTGCCAACAACGCAACAAATAGAGAATTAACAACACAGAGATTTATGATGGAGTGTTTGTTTTATTTTAATCTAATTTGTGATATGACAGAAAATAACACTTCACTTCATTATATCACTCGGTAAACATGAAATTTGGAATTTAGGATGGTTTATAGTGAATGAGTTGGGCATAGTTTTCAACACAAGATTACAGAGACTTGGAGGGATTTCTATTTTTTGGCAAAAAAGAGACGTTGAATAATAACAAAACTCAGATTCAGCCAGAGAAGAAATAATAAGAATAATAATAGCCCGGAAAGTAGTAAACGAAGTCTTTCTATAGGTAAGTGTTATCTAGACCCAACTGAGGTTCTTTCATTCAATGATCCTTCCCCTATCTTGGTCATTCTCGTCACTCAATTTTATCCCATATCGATCTAGAATGACCATACCAAACTAACTAGTCCTTACAGAACCCTTATGTCCAATAAGTTGGAAGACTCACTAGCAATATGCGCTAGATGGTGGGTTCCCAATTTGCATATGTAGTTCGGTCTATATATTCGAGAAAAAGAAACATATCTATAAAATATTTATCCATTTATATTGAAAACAATACTAAATTTTTTAAAAGAATTTTAATTAATAAAAATTTAGAATGTAAAATTCACATAGTTTAACATTTAAAAAATTGGATCTAGTTTGAAATGGATTGAGTCATTAGAGATTTGATCAAGGATACACTTTCTCACATTGATTGACACTTATTTTCTATCATTTACCTTGCCACCTTTCATGCCCCTGTTTTCTCCAAGGTAGGGTTTTTCCATGTGTATTTTCCGCCATGTATGCTTTACACATGGCTTAAGCCTTACTGATTCCTATGTTCTACAAATCCATATCCTTCCTGATTACAGGCTTTCAGTTCACGATCATGAATTAGAGGATAGGACATGATGGATTCCAAAGACTCTGGTTGTGTAACATCTCGCTCTGACACACTGAGCGAACTTATTCTTTGAGGACACTTGCTCGCAAGTGATCCAGATTTTATGCTATTAAAACTTTTGATTTTGATTATGATGCGTTATGGGTTGATGACATGTTGTTTTACTACATTGACATAGACAGGTGCTATTGACTCAATTTTACTGAGTGTGCAGGGTTTTGTACCTTGAGGATGAAGAGGCATCGATGGAACACCTTGGACTCTGGATTGAGTTAGGGAGTGTGCCATTGGGGTTTGATTTTTTTACTGTGATATTAGGGCATCTGACTGGGTGATATGATATAGATATGTTCTAACATGATTTGTTGATGATGCAGGTTGACAATAGCTTTCCGACCAGACTCACATATGGAGTAAAGGGGTCACACACAACTACCATAGATGTTGAGGGAGAGGTGTGGACAGCAACCCTTCCACAGTCTACTAGCACTCCCGCCGTGGCTCGAACTGTAGGTTAACTATTACCTAGTTCGAGAGGTCCCACGATGCCGTGAGGGTAGACTGTGATAGTCTCTCACAATGATTCTAAGGGGCGTGCAATAAGGAGGGGGCCTTATTCCTTAGAATCCCTTAGTCTCCCACAAGTTCACCTAGCGGAGTGTTGACTCCAGGGGCTATTGATGTCTACCAATCAGTCGAGAGGCGAGTGGCACCCTTGGAGCATGTAGTGCGTCCTAAAGGGAATGTCACGCAAAGGAACAGATGAGGCGAGTGGCACCCTTGGAGCACCTAGTGCATCTTGAAGGGCACGTCACATTGATGATGATAGAGGGATGAACCTAGATGGCCCTAAGACAATTAACATGTTAAGAAATTTTAAAACAATTTCCCTAATTAAATGTCGCTCAATACAAAATCTAAGTTCTAAGTCTAAAATTACGCTAGGGGTAAAATTCTGTCCACCTTTAAAATAATAATAATAATAAATAAATACATAAAATAAATAGATAAAATAAAATAAAACAATAAAATTAAAAAAAAACAAAAAAAAACAACTTAAATAATAATATGATCTTCATAAAATTTTGTAACATGAGGGGAGTAAGAAATTAAATTATTCATAAGAAATAAAATCTGTGGATAAAATGTAAAGAGGGAATTAATTATTTTATCTTTTGATAATTTAAGAAGATACTAAATTAATGATAAAAGGGAAAAGGGGTTAAATTCCACACCTACCTTTTTGAGTTCTAAGTAAAAGGGGAAAGAGGAAAAAAAAATAAAAATATGAAACTAGGGAAAATAGGTAACATAAAAAGGAAAAAGGGGAACTTAAGGGAAAAAGAGGGAAGTCAACTTAGTAAAGAATTTATATTTAAGAGCTTTCTAATTTTAAACTTAATTAGCAATTTCATAATAGGGAAAGCCTTTAAAACCTGTAAGGGAATCTAGGGACACCTAGGAGTGATTCTAGGAGTAACTCTAGGTGGGTGAGGGAAATAAAGATAA